>DWJZ01010228.1:0-10241 GCA_018249125.1 Asbolis capucinus
TTAATATTATTGTTGTAAAAATATCAAAATAACATATTTTATATTTTTCATTTATATTAATATTTTTTTATCTAAATGGGTAACTTAAATTTCAGTTCGGTCGTTATACCAGCAATCGGTGCAAGTCTCGTTAGCTCGTTGTAAATTTGTCCATCCATGTCTCCACCGAGCCGGCATTCTGCGCTCACGCCGCGCTCATGCCACGCTCACGTCGCGCTCACGCCGCGCTCACGTCGCGCTCACGCCGCGCTCACGCCGCGCTCACGCCGCGCTCACGCAACGCTCACGCCACTCTAACGCTCCGCTGTACTTCCTAATAGATCATCTTTACTAACCTATATATTATTGTTACTGCAATTTAAAAAAATAAATATCTTTGGACAATTCACACACGGCATCTGATCCCAAACTTAGCGTCAGCTTGTACTATGGTGATCAGACAGCTGATAAACATACATATATATTTATTAATACATACATATATGGATATTTACACCCAGACACACAGAACAAACATTCCTACTCATCACAGAAAAGTTTGATCTGGGTGGAAATCGAACCCACGATCTTCGGTGCAGCAGTCAGGTTCATTAACCAACCAACCAACCAGCCTGTCAAATTTTAGGTTAACTGCCTCCCCGACTGGTGAAGTTGGCATGAACAATTCTCTTTTACTCCATGACCAATTCGCATTGCAGCAGGATGGAGTATGCTCAGGATAAGGAGAGCCTCGTACTCAGCAACTTGTATGATATCGTTCCAAATACAATTTAAAATTATTCGGGATAGGAGACTGTTGAACAGCTCGAATCCACTATATCCACAGCACAATATGAAAACATAGCTACGTGTCTAGGAAATTTCATAACCTAGTTAATATTGTATTTGGGTTTCAATTCCCAGCCAGGACGAATATTTTTTATGTTGCAAAGCAGACGAGATATCTGAAGGTATGTGATCACCGCTTGGACATTAACTACACCAGACTAGAGTGGCAAAGGGCTTGGGTGATAATATCCTTCCTGTAACCCAGCACGCAAAAAAAGAGAAGAAAGAGAAACTGTACATCGGTGATACAACTGGATTCAAAAACCATACTAACTCACTCCAAACACCAACACCATACCGCTTCAGGATGGGTGATAGAAGAAGAAAGCTAAGCAGGATGCCTGAGAGACAAGAAGAAAACGCGGCAGATAAATATTTGTTTCCGGGCCATGAGTGTTCGTTTATTTATTTAGTTGTATCTCATTACTGTTACTCGTTAGTTATATTGACAGACAAAAGTTGGTTCGAGTGATTCACAAGACGGTGCCCCCCGGGGTTCCTCGCGCCGTATCACTGTAATTGACTGAGGATTCTGATTGAACCGACAACCTATTATTCTACGGTGAGATATTCATCTCGTGGGTACATACGAGCGGAGATTTTGGGCGTTTACGCTGCGGGTTGGTTGGAAGTTGAAGAAAATGTAAGTGGGAAATAGTATTTTGGACTATGAATGTGAAAAGAATCATTATTAGGGGAATCGTTATTGTAGAAAGAATCGTTGTTTATTATTACTTACGAGTATTCTGTGTTCACCGAGTTCACATACCTAGTATAGATGTATACGTTAAAAATCGTGGCAAATATTCTTGTGGTAACAAAATGTTGAATTCATTGTTCTTAATAGACTTACATAGAAATAAATGGAGTTACAATATCATGAATTCAACTTTTTTGTTGCTATGTTTGTGCATAAATTTTGAGTAATTTGGTGGTATTTTTTACACTTTTCACGGTTTTTTTTTTAATAGAATAAAGCAAGCGTCTCTTTCTCCTTAGTTTTTTTTCTAACTATAGTTTGATCACGTATTTTTTAATTTTTTAATTAGAGGTACAGGGTTCAAAAGTTGCTCCGATGCAATCCGATATCATTTTAATGACGTAAAAATTATAATATTCAACAAATTATCTAGTACACATTATAAAAATGCAACCTATTTACTCCCGTATGTTTTCAAACATTTCACCCAAATAGGCCAGGAGCTAATCATTCAATTTAATTAGTGATTTGTATGCTCTACACCTAGCTCTTGAATTATTATTGACTAATGACAGAGTACTTTGAATTGATCGTTTTGTGTGTGTGTTGTGGTCCCTACATTTTTGTACTGGTATAAAATATACATTTTATTTAGAAACATACATATATGTATATGAGTTATATAAAACAGTTTAATAACATTTATCAGCCTTTAATAAACTATCACTAGAATTCTCTTAATTTTTTTATTGTTATTTTAGAAACTACGTGAATATAAATTTATTTTATTTTAATGTATTTATTTTAATTGTATAATCTTATTTTATCCTGTCAACAGGCAAATGGAACTCATGCTGGGAAATGTTTGAATATTTTTGTAAGTAATCTGCCACCCATCATCAGCATCATCAGCGTCATCAACGTGTGTTGCCAAGAAGACTGGATAAAACTACAACCAGGAACATTGTGAGGCAACTGGAGTCAGCCACCTCAGGACCACAGACACAGAACCAATATATGGCTCTAGGGTCGTTGACAGGAACAGAGTGGGAAGCAGGATGACTGGAAAAAAGAAGAAGAGCATGATTAAATAGTTACATTAATGTACTTCGGTAATGTCATTTCAGCGACGACACAACATATTTTTCAATTAAAGTACAATCAACCATCTCCTAGCCTATCCCGATACGAATGGCGTTAAAAAACACGTCAGTACTCTCGCACGCCTGTTTCTCTATTTATTTTGACAGATGGACAAACAACAATACCCATATCTCCACCATCTTAGCCAAAACAGCTTTTATCGTTCAAGGAACAGAATTTGAAATTGTGTAAAGATGAAATGAGTTAAAAATTATTTCAAGTATATTGTATTATGAAGTCTATAGTCTAGGAGATTGCGAGTAAAGTTGTTTGAACGTAATTTTGATTTGATTTATCATTGAGGTATGGATTGTAAGTGTTCCAACATATTTGGACACCTCACCTTATGATATATGGACTCTCAAAACTCCAGTCATCTGAGATGCGGAAGCTTTTATAAATGATTCCTGTATCGTAGGAAGATCAGTTTCTAAGCTAATTTGAATCTTATGCTCGAGGCGTAAGGTTCAAGGTGACGAGAAAGGGTATGATGAAAAGGATTAATAGTAAATCTAGGCTTAGCTTATAGTGATGTGATTTATTCATTTATTTATTTCTTAACTGTCTTGTAAAGTTTAGTGGTATTTATTACTATTGTTATATTAATGTGGGAGATGTTTTATCTTAAGTCAACATTAATTGAATTTTTCATTTTACAAAGCATCAAGAAAGATGAAATAGATAGGTATCTGTCGGACAGATCGGGGAGGATCTATCCCCGCCAGCAATAGTGGCAGCTATCCTTCTGCGAGACCGTAATGGTGAAGGAGACCGTCGGGAGAGAGCCGATCCCACTCGGAGAAGACAACGCCGACAAATGGCACGTTAATATATTACGCAGGGGAGGCACCGGTGCGTTCATACGATCCCGGAGCCCATATGCGCCGGACGGCTGCCCGGGGGGGCTTTAGTGGGTAAAAATCCCATATAACCCGAAACCGCAAGGTTCGGGTATCTTGTGAAGATTTCTCCCTCGACAAAAAAAAGGTACCATAAGATCAGATGGTCTCCTATAGGGCACGGGTCTCTCCTCATAACTGAGTAGATCTACCTTCTTCTTGGATGCCAACGTATTTGTGATACTGCCTAGTGTTGCTGCGAGACTTGGTTTTGCTTAAATAATATTTATTATATAAATAAAATCTATTACGATAATATAAAACATTAGGCCTAAGCTTCATATAAATTTCACTTTACAAATCGCTCTGTAGCCTATCTATACATACATACATATATGTATATGACATGAAATGAAATGAAAACTGTTTATTTCGTCTTAGGAACAAAAGCTCACTTAACGAAAGTCATAATTTTACAATACAAAGTCTCTGCTTGAGTTATAAATTTACTAACAATATATAAAAAAAAATATATATTTAAATGAATTCTTTGATAAAGCCTAAAGCCTTGATAGACAATACCTATCTGTCATCGGCTTTATAAATAATACAAACTTAGGACTTAGGAAAAAAAAGCCGACGGAAAAAAACTTCTCTTTAATAAGAAGATTACAATGTATTACAGAAGATTATTACTAGCCTGATTGGAACTGGGAGCAGCGCGGATAAAAATCAATGTTTGTTTGTCCTTCATAGAGTTTGATATGGTAGAACAAAGGACTGATGTCTTAACGAGTTTGTGCAGAATGCTCTGGAAGAGTTTTCGGACATCAAACACCTGGTTGATGAGTTGATGCGAAGCAACGTGCGCCGGGTACAGCTAGTTTAATATATAACAGGAAATACCACGTGTACCATCTTAGGATTATGTGGGATATTTTTTTACCTAAGATAAGTTAGCGTTCGGCTACCACCACCTGATGGTAAGTGGCGATGAAGTCTTCGATGGTAGCGCACTAACTTAGTAGAATCCTATTCACTCTTGACTTGAAGACGTTTACATTGTAATCGAACGGTAACACGGACGCGAGCAACTTATTCCACTCTTGACTTGAAGACATTGTAATCGAGTCATATGTACATATATTATATGTGTTATATATTATATATGTATTTATCTTTTATACTCAAATAATGCTTACACATTTTCTAATTGTACCTACTCAGAATTATATAGGTTGACCCACGACTTTGCTGCATCGGCATTTTGTGCGTTCGACTCCCGGTTTAGGCAAGCAATCATTTAAAATTCTTTGAATGCAATTAGTATTGTCTTTAAAATAAAAACTAAGTCTTCTTTCAGTAAAACTATGTACCTTTAATATTCATGGTATTTAACCTCCATGTAGCATAGTCATGGGACACCCTGTATATATTTGCTAGGAACTACGTATAATTCCTAGATTTCACACATATCTGATACAATAAATCAAATTGAACTCAAACCAGGATCCATAACTGTAGATAAAATTCGAATTAACGTCGTAGTTAACGTAAAAATGTCCACCGAGGCCAACTGCGTCCACCGCGGTGTGAGATTGAGTTATCCAAGCATTCCTTTACATTGTGGGAATTAACTAAACAAATGGACACTCTTAACGTTTAGGATCGACTAATTTATTGTTTATTATAAAGTTATTTATATAACTGGTTGGGTGATATCGGGTTACGGGTGTTGCACTGCCGGCGATGAGCGACGAGTTACTGTAATGCGGTAAAGTAATCCTGCTTACCTTCCCGTTGATGTGAGATCCCGGAGTCCTGTAAAAGCGTAGAGGTCGGTCAGCGGGGGGGTTTTAATGGGTATGAATCCTATATACCCCGGTACTTCTCCCAAAATGCCGGACACCCTTTGAAGGCTTCCCCCTTGATAAGAAAAATCTGCTCACTTACACTTATTTTATAAAAGTTTTGTTGGCTTGTATTTGTTGTGACGATATTGCACTTACGACACACGGTGACGTCACGACCTAAGTGAATATTAGAATTTAATTCATCGGCCACTTATTATTAGCTTCAAAAATCGGTACTCGGCTGTTTCTAAGCTTTGCCTTCACCTGGTAGAAATAAAAAATTTGCTACTATTGGCTACCCCTCCGCTATATCTATCTATAGAGACCTAGGGGTCTATAGAGACCCCACTTTTTCTTAATTTGCTTGATCACTTTCAATCCATGTAAGTCGCTAGGCTTGAACGTTTTAGTTAGAGCGCTGAACCATCTGATTACAATTCGAAATTAACTAAAATCTTAAAACATACTCTTAACAATCATAGTTGAACCTGTCAATCTCCCTCCAGAATTATGATGAGGACAAACCAGACATGGATCACAATAAACATTTTAATGCAAACGGGTACACGCGATCTGTTTATTATTTTTCCGTGACCACGACCCATACAACTGGATCGAACTATGGGTAAAATTATAAACAGTTGTGAGTACCCGTTTGCATTAAAATGTTTAGTATCTGCAACGATATTAATCTAAAAACATATCATAATGTCTGTGGAACAAACGTTTGTTCTCTATGTAACAAAAATATCTACATCTATGTGGTTTAAAAGACACTAAGATCTAATGCTTAGTTTGCGATCAGCCGTGCGTTTGAGACAGCCGTGTGTGAGTTGTCCAAGTATTCACCAACATAATAGCGAACCCGCTTTTATCTAATACAATTTTAAGCGTTTATTCGCTTAATCGCTACACGCGTGTAGGGCAGCAAGTCCTCGTACTCCTCGGTTCGATTAAGTTGGTTAGACAAGGTAGGTCGTGGACGTTTGTGTTTGAAGCACACCTCGGATTTATAGTGAAAGAATGCATGTTGAATTAATCTGAATACGATCCTTGGTTTGTATGTTTGTTTTAATATCTTTATCGAGCCTCTCACTCCTAACAGGGAAGATAAAATCTACCGCTATTTATTACTACTGAATTCTGATAAATAAATGCTTAGGGTTCGATGAGCTAAGGAAAAAATATTAATATGCTTATAAGCAAGCGGTAAATCGAACCGGGGACCTCAGAACTTTCTTCTGTGAAGGGTTGTGATTCATTTTCAATATTACAATATTTCCTTTTTTCTATACTCATGTTATAAAGAAGAAAGATTTTATCATTACAATCGTAGTTTAGCTATGATGAACATAGGCTATGAAATATTTTCAAAAACTTTAGGAATTCATATGAAAACTTCGATAATGTAAACCCATGTATGAAAAAAACAATAAAAATTGTATATTGCGTACGCTACGGAACTTATTCACAATAAGGGATGTACAACAGTTTTATAGAGAACATCAATAGCTATTAATAAGACCGCGATATTATATTTGTTACAGTTATGTTACAATAACTACTTTTTCTGGTAACTGACTCTTCCAGAACGAACCGAGGATAGTTTATGGTTATTGGAATGTAAACAAAGATTTTTAATATTTTGTTAATTAGAGGTTCATGCAAGATTCGAACCCGGGCCCGGTGTCCAGAAAACAATCAAACGATTTTGTGGTTTTATTGATTGTGCTTAAACAGCTTTTTAAAAGCTTATTTGCGGATAAATTTTAAAATATCATTAAATTTAGTATGTTTTAAAAACACATTAATAATATGTACATTAAAATGTTAATTCAATAATTTGTTTACATTCGTATTTATATAATGATAATTATGACATTAATGTGGTAGCTAATGTCATATAATGCTTGGGATTTCCATTGGCGCATCTTATATTCACTGTTCTAGTATTCTTCAGTTATTATGGGATAAAATTACAATAGTTTACGTCTTAAGTCACGGGTCGGCAACCTTTTCTTATATGAGGGCCACAAATTTTATAAGGATATTGGTGCGGGCCACTTTTTGGCGTCGTCGGGAGGGTCACAAGGTTTTCTTATATAAGGGCCACGTCGTCGGGAAGATCAAAATTGTTTCTTTTATAAGGGCCACAAATTTTATAAGGATATCGGTGCGGCCCATATTTTGATGGCGTCGGAAGGGTCACAAGAAGAATTGTACCGTGTAAATGGGGTATGGGGCCACATCGCAATAGTATCGGACCGCATGTGAACCGCGGGCCGCAGGTTGCCGACTCTTCTTAAACTAATGTTGTCATATTTTAGCACCTCAGAATTTCCTATCAGCTACAAGTCTTGTTGGTGTGAGCGTCTTGTGCTTGTGTGTGCACACATATTATATAGTTCCTCTGATACTTTTACCATAAACTCTTTTCAACCTAAACACTTTCGAAAAACATCGTTAGGAAACCCAAGAGTCATCGTCTGAGATCTGGGAATTCGTCATCAATTACTCAAAGAAGTGTAAATTCTACAGCTGGGGGATAGAATATACTTATTATCGGGGTTAATACTGTAAATAAAGTATTTTTTTGAACATTTTGATACAGGAAACTTTTGTCACCGATATAGATACTAAAACAATTTTATTTTGGATTTATTGTCTGTCTGTCTGTCTGTTCGAGCTTCACGCAAAAACCACTGCACAGATTTAGATGAAACTTGGCATAGTCGTAGTTTAAAAACCGGGAATGGTTATACGATATGTTTTATCCCAAATTGTTCAGTTCCCACAGGATATAGGTTAAAGTTAGTATGACAACTCCGAAACCAATGGACAAATTGAGATGACATACTGTTTATTGCTGAAAACTGCTTTTTTCCCGCGGGATAATAGAATAAAGTTACTATGGCATCTCTTAAGCCACTGAACAACTCTTCTTCCGAACAATTTCAAGTTATTAATAAAAACATAAAAAATATTCGCAGAATACAATCGCTTCGAAACATAGTTTCATGTGATTCAAGCGTCCTATTCTTTAAAAATTGTCTCAGTGGTATATCTCGTGGGACACGCTGCCCAGGGTCTGGACAGAGCACGTAGAGGCATAACTTGGCCAATTATCATGTAAACAAACAGGCAGGGACACTATTCATACTAGCGTTGGCCAAGCGCGCTAGTGTGGACGTGGCTTTATAATGCAGTTCTTTTAAGGAAAAAGGAATATCTATGTGGTTTTATAATTACGTCATTTTGAGGAAAAAGGAATTTCCATAAAAAGTAAAATTTTATATTTTAACAGTAAATGAAAAATATTAAATTATTTACTTTAATATTGTTATTTTATTAGAACCAACCAATTAGCATCTACCATCCACACTGGAACTGCGTAGTGGAATATGCTCTAGGCCTACTCAGTAATGAGGAGTATCGTGTGATTAATATTCTACAAAAATATATAACCTTAATTAAAATCTTCTTAAATTTTATCTCAAATACATCTTTATAAACTTAAATATATGTAGTTTAGCACAACATTAGTGATACCTCATCATCGTAACCCCACTGCTGGGCTCGGATCACAATGTGAGCGGCATGCCATAGTCCACCACGCTGGGCAAGTGCGGAGTGGTATACTTCACACGCATTCGAGAACTTATAGAGAATTCTCTGGAGTTCAGGTTTCCTGATGATTGAAAACCAGTACATGTGCCGCAGGGTTTGAACCCAACACCTCCCGTTTGGAACGACCTTCATTCAAACCACTAATTCACTGCACTTTAATTATTTTACCTAAAAATAAAAAATATATATAATAGTATATATTTATAGTGTTTTTACTAGAAATTGTACTTTTAAGTAGCTTAAATTATTTCTTTTAAATATAATTATAGTTTAAAGTAGTTTAAGGTTTAATTTTATTTTATTAGTATATATATTGTATCTATTAGTAGATATATTGTATTATTATTCTGAAGAATTAATATGAATTAATTATATACATATTTATACAATACAATTTTAATTGAAATAAACATAGCTTCTGAATTAAATTTTACAGTGAAGAAATAAACGCTTTCGCATACATAAAAAAGAGAAATAACCAACCATCATCCATGATCCAAGAAAAAACATCCATCTGCCACATAACTATGCTCTGACCAGGAATCTAACCCGGGTCCGCACTTCTCAGGGTCACTACCTAATGAGGTACAGAGTTTAAATAAAACCTATTTTGTTCCTATACCATAGTAAAATTCCTATTTACAAATTACGTGTAACATGTTTCCCTGCCATCTTTGTTAGCTACCAAGAGAAGTTGGGCGTCTCACCAAATGAAGCTCGCGAAAAAAAAAATTGATATGTGGAAAAAGTAAGAATCAGAAATAAAACCTATCTCTCCTGGATCAGAGCTTAAAAAAATCTAGATTTAAAAAAACCTTTTTTCTTCCTTACTATAGTAAAATTCCTAATATCCTACCGCCTCCTCCACACTAGGCAGCCCAGTGCGACAGACAGACATTTATATTAAGCTGAGAATAAGTTATCTCGGTTATCATAATCTAACAAAAGATCACAATGCCTCTTACAGCATCATCAATATATTACTGGACTTACCGCGCGCTACACTTCTTGATACTTGACTTAATAATAATAAATATCTTAGGAGAACTCACACACGGCCATCTGAACCCAAACTAAGCGTTAGCCTGTGCTATGGTGATCAGACAACTGATGAACATACATATATACTTTTTAAATACATACTTAAATAGATATTTCTATTAAACACCCAGACACAAACATTCCTGTTCATCCCAGAAAAGTTTGACCTGGGTGGGAATCGAACCCACGACCTCCGGTGTAGTAGTCAGG
>DWJZ01010229.1:0-10240 GCA_018249125.1 Asbolis capucinus
AAGGTACTAAAAAATATGTATGACTTCACCAATCCACACTTGGCCAGCGTGGTGGACCCTACCCTCACATTGTGAGAGGAGATCCGATCCAGTAGGTAATGGGACAGTTCTGGGTTGCAATATGTCTATCTATACTACAGAATACGTCTATCTTTTAGTAGAGTTAATATAATCTTTTTTATTGTCCTCAAGTTTGTTTTAAAATAATGCATTATTTGTGAAGGCGGTTATAATAGACACCACAGTAATTCTTATCCAAATCTAAACGTTAGTCTTCACAAGTTTTTATTTTTCAAAAGAACTTCCTTAACATCAGTGGATTTCAATTAATATCTTACAAAATATCATATTAAAAAAACACCAGTCGCGCTTACAATCACTCGTCCAACGAGGCGAACATTTTTTCCAGAAATTAACGCTAGTGAAACCAGAGGGCACAGCCAGTATTTGATACCTTGCGCCATATAATGATTATTTCTGTTTATAATATGCTGTAATTTTAATCTCATTGGATTATTTTGACACATCTTGTTCCTCCTACTTCCACAGTTTATATGAATTTTTGATACTTGAATATTTATGTATGTCTTTAGTTCCCTGTGACAAAATTCAGTTTAATCTGGACTTGGCATTTGTATATACTGTCTCGATTGTTAATTGTTCAAGACAGACAGGAGAGCCAACGGTAAAACAGGTAGGTTTTAATTGTGTGAGTTCTGTGAATCAGTTGTCTGATGAATGCTTAGTTTGGGGTGAGATGGCCGTGTGTGAGTTGTCGAAATATTTTCTCATTTTCATTATTTATTGGTCTCAAGGTCCCAGAAACCTGGTGTGAAGTTTAGAAATCTGAAGTCGGTTGAACACGTCTCTAACCCTGTATTCGTGGTTTTAAGGAGCATATTATACTTGCTACATCATTTTGTCCCTATTAAAACTTTCCGATAACCTTAAAATAAAGGAGTCATCTGTCTATATATTTAATGGATCATATTGAATTCATATTACCAACATACCTACATTACTATTTCCCGTCTGTACGCCAATGTTGCGAATATATGTGTATACTAGACTCAAGGCAACAGCACACAGCTCTCGAACCTTTGTTACAAAGGAGATAGAAGGTAGGCCAATGTGCCGGCTATAGTGACCCAAAGGCATCCGTAGCCTTCTGTGTGGATGCTAATTACAGGCCTTGCACCAAGACTGATTCCTTCGCTTTGTCGGAACACAAGAGACTCAGCTATTTTGTGATACGCTCTAATCTTCCAATTTACACATCCCGTAGTCATTCTGCTTTGACATTTTAAGGAGGTTGTACACGATGACAACTATACTATATTGTATCAGTCCTTTAAACCTGTGTTAGTTCATGTGAAGGACCTTTAAATATCATTAAACTATGTTTTATAATTAATATATTCGTAGTAATTTCTTTTCTCCTGCTAATACATATACTGTATTAACTATATATCTCATCCTCATTTCAATGGAAATGTTCCGGTCCCAGCAATGCGTCAATATGGCTCCTTTCGTGTCATATGTAGTAACTAAAAAATAGTATTTAAACGCAATATCATCGAAAAGATCCTGCGCATATAACTCCGTATACGTTTGAAAAATAAGCATACTATTCTTATTTAGCTTTCTGTGATCACGACACCTCTCCTTATGATTCCGCAATGATTGCATGAATAGTTGCAGAATGGGATTCTTTTTTCCGATTTCACACCTCTCCTAAAGAGCACGCACGGCTCGTGCCGCGTTGTATCCAGATACTAAATGACGCGTACGATGTCTTCACAACTGTAATCTGTGTCGTGCCGAGTTTATATATTTTTTTCTTTTTTATTATTCCATGGCAATGTTAACATTTAACTAAGCACAAAGTTAAATCTATTTATACGTAAAATTTATGATTGAAACGTTTTCTTTCTTAATCATAATCTCACTACGCATATCCCAATTTAATTTCGACCCGGCGTAATATCTCGTATTCTATCCCGACCAGCATAATTCTTATTAATACTATAAATTCAAAAATTAATCTGTCACGTGCCACCTGTGATCACTAAAAATACTATTAAGTCGCAGTATCGTTTGAGAAACAACCCTGCACACACAAGCGAATAAGGCAGTCTGAAACATAAGCCTACAGTTCCTCTTCACCTTTCTTTGATCACGACACCTCTCCCTGTGATCCCGCAGTGAGTGCACAAGTAGTTGCAGAATGCGATCCTTTTTCCGATTTCACACCTCCTAAAGAGCACGCACGGCTCGTGCCGTGTTGTATCCGCCGACTGAATGACGCGTGCGATGAGCCTTCACAACTGTCATTTGTCTTGAGGGGGAACTTTGGATTTAGAATACAGTTGCCGCGTTTGTGTTATGTTTTTTTTTCTTTTTTCTATTGTGCAACTGTCTATAACTGGGCAATGTTGATTCTGCTAATATTATAAATCAGAAAGATTGTTAGGATGGATGGATGTTTGTTACTCCTTCACACAAAAATTCCGAACGGATCAGAGTGAACTTTAGTAGAGGTAGATTAGTCTGGAATAACACATAGACTACTTTTTATCAACATCATACACAGGCGAGGCCGCGGACGAACCTTAGTATGTCATGTTTTATACCGACCAGAATAATCCTTACGCAAATTACATATATATGCAAAAGTCTGTCTATCTGGTATGCCTAACAACTGAACCGAGATTGATGAAAATTCATACAAAGATTTCCTAGAACTAATAAAGAATATAGGTAACTGTTTATTGCGAAAAAGAGAACCTTACAGTGTATGAAATAGGAGATGAAAACCTGCCATTGTCGGAGACAAAACTACACTCGGTGCAAAATTGATCGGGATTTTTTTCCAAACAAACTTGTCAATTTTGTAGAGAAAAAAAATCCAGATCTAATTCCAGAAAGTTTTCTAATATCCTTATATATATTTCTATTTATTCTAATTTATTAAAAACACAAGCTTTAATTATAGATATATAATATAAAGAAACACACCAAATTTCATAACTATATTGTTAACCGTTGACCTCCCTTGCCTGGAGCCAATCTTGAATGTAGTATCAGGTCATGCTTGTCATAAAAATGCGTTATCATCAAGATGAAAACTTTATGCAAAATTTCCACTCCCTAGTGTCCGGAAGTGTGGCTAATTAAGCTTGCAAGATTTGACCCGTAACAAACAAATATGTATACTAATATACAAACATACATTGTCAAATAAAAGCTTGCAAAAAGAACAATACACAGACTAAATTTATATATATAAATATAAAACAGATTCCCTTTCACAACAATGTCTATTAAGCAGAGACTATATTAAGTAATCAATGTAATAGTTAACTAGACTAAACTAAATCATCTCGAGATTCAGCTCGGTAGTAACAATGTTACCGATGGGCTCCGAACACACGCGTACTATTTCTAGTACGCGACGAGCATGCAAACGTAATTAATTAGCTTCGTTAACCACTGAGAGCATTAATGAGGCATTCCTTGAATGTTAACACTGCACCTATGGATGGCATATCAATTACCTTGGCCTGTTATTGGCTTGCGATTTTGCAAAGGGTAATTTGTCGCGACGCTACGTCATTTGTGTACATTTGTCGTGAATCTGAGTAAAATTTTAGTGTACTTGTATTTATTTATTTAGTAGCACCACATATAAGTGTATACAACGGCAAAACTAAATACCTTTTGGCATTCTCTACCAGTCAGCCCTGGTTTCTCGTGAGATAAAGTAACGTAGGTGCTAAACGCGATACAAAAATTAAAACTGATAAGACCACAGGGAATTATTCAAAGAAAAAATATATACCTAAAAATAATCAATATAACGGATATGTAATCTCAATTATAAATACGCTTGTATTTATAATTGAGCTTATACATATATCCGTTAAATACGCTTGTATTTATAATTGAGCTTATATATCCGTATTATCCGTTATATATCCGCTTATTCTTATATATATATATATGAAGGTAGATGTGCATAATGATTCATTCTTGGTCAATGCAATGCCTAAGGTAATGTTCTCGAAGCAATTTCTTGAATGCGAGTTATTCCTACTATATTTTACTATGATAATTTCTGTATGGAACTCATTATACAAACTAGCCCTACTAGAGTTTTATTGACATGATTATTAAAAACCATCTCCCGGTTATCTGAATGCTGGATGACACCACGCTACAAGAAGACATTAGTTTGATCGTTAAATGCCAGTACATCACATTTATCATTTAATTCAATAGATCTTACACCTTTTTTATAATTCTTTGACTAATTGCTCAGTTGCTTCTATTGCCAACACTGTATTGAAATTTCAAATTTCTAGGTATATCACTAAACCATAATAATTATTATTAGAAGTTTTGCATTACAAAAAATAATAAATTTTTATTAAAAAAAATATATAATGTCTTAGATCAGAAAACCCACGAACAGTATCGACCACAGTCGTCGTGTGTGCTTCGACCCTTAACCTGACCTACCTAACTTTAACAGTTACGTGTGTAGCAGTTTCGTCTCGTAAAATATTCGTGCCATAAATATTTACATTTTAATTCGTCCTGCGGAAGTCAGGTTTGTTTTATTAAAGTATCGTTAACTTTAAAGGTCCTTTTTCGCATCGTTAATACTTAATAGAACAAATCGAAATGTCAAAGGCGCATGTTTCACTAGTGTTTAAATTACAAAGATTTATTTGCACACTACCTGAGCCAGCAAACGATTTTTTGCTAAAATACTGAAAATGAAATGTGGGGGAGCATGAACATTTATTGTAATAAAATTTAAATTTATAAATTTAGGGTACAAACTAAATACTTGTTACCCTAATTTCATATCACCCATATCTTGGATATGGCTAGCTGCCACCCTTGTCACTTTCTTGAACTGAATTTCTTCAAGAAAAAATCGTATAGCCGTGCCGCTTTTTTGCTCGACTTGGCAAAAGCACTGCCGTGCCCCTACATGTATTACTGCCGACGGTAGGAAATACCGTTTAATTTAAGTTAAAAAGTAACCTAAAAATAATAATGATACTCTAATAGATTTTATACCAAAAACATTATTAACAACATATTTAAATAACTCCTTGTCACTATTCTGTTATTCACCTAAAATTATCAGGAAGTACCTAAATAATCACAAATATTGGCGGAAAAAAAATAAAACCTAAAATAAAAAGTATTAAAAAGCAACAAGGTTAAGATAAATAGTTGAAATAAATTCAACAGCACATCACTTCTATCCCATCCGTAAACCAGGAACTATTGAAGCGATCCTTTTGCTTCCGCATGCCCCGAGCCCGACCACAACTCGCAACTGTCCAATACTTTTAACTTCTGCATACTGGCCAGCGGTTATTCGCGTTATTGGAAATATCATGCACATCCCGGGACTGATATTTCGCATTATGCTCGCTGGAATTTAAAAGGGATTTCCACTATTCTGCGTGCAATTTATTGAAATGCCTCTGATTTTATTGTTGTTCAGGAATTGATCGGGGATGGACGTTCGTTTATGTTGGATTAGTTTGTTATTCTAGTCCATAGAATCTTAATACATTTTATCAGTAAAATTTAACGGTTAAGATATAGGCATATAAAATCGACAGATGGATTACCTATGTATGCGTTTAAACCGGAATGAAACTCGGCAAAGCTTTCAAGAGCAAAAAGCACAACTGAATTTCCAATCAATATGTAACTTACGCTATACAACATTTTATTAAGTTAATTATTTGGATGAATGTATTTAAATTGACAAACAAACGAGCAGATGAACACGGGCACGTGTTCCGCACGGCAACATCAGTGCATCGCGAGCCAAGAATCAAGGGAAAATGAAATTAATTGTTTCCAGCATTCGCGTTTACAACAGTAAATTGTACAGATTGCCTTAATATCAAACTCGACATAAGAACATTCCAAACCAACCCAAGATAATAATGACAATAATAAGAGATGTATAGTTCTATATTCAATTTTATATAAACAATGGAATTACAATACCTATTTGGAAGCATAATTTGTCACAGATATTTGTCACAGTCTATAATAAATATACATTGTTAACTATTTTTCAACCAAACAATTTGCCACCTCCATCATTAAAATCAGTTACGATACATTTTTTATTAAAGATCATAAACAAACATAATTGAACAAACACCGAGCTCCTTCAATTAGCTGCACAATAAAAAGTGTATGCATATCAGAACAAAAACATTGTTATACAAACATAATAAACATCAGTGTTGCAAGCACCGATGTTTAATTGAGACAGAAGAGTGAACAGCTTTACAAGTGGAAGCGCCCAATCAGGCGCATTCAAGTGACGCTGCCGCCCTTCCGCTGGGAGACGGCGCGCTTCAGCCGCTACACTATCCACGTCGAGGGGAAATTGACCATCGCACGTGCCCGCACAGACCCTGGATATTGAAATAAGCCTTTATAGAACCCCATTCACAATCGACGACCGTACAAGAGCATTTGGAATTACCCTAGTTCACGTGTACACAAATAAAAGCTTCGGATTAAGAGAGATTAAAATGCCACATGTTCATTCGTTATCTATTCGAGAAGCTTACAATAATAGTTGCCTTTTGAGAGGATTAATAAATTTACCTAATTTCACAAAGGTAATGAATGAAATCCAGAATTTGAAAGGGATTAAGAGAAGCCACTAACAAAGTGACTTTTTGGTAATTTGCGCCCTTTGTTGCTGTAATGATGTTGAACGGTAAATAATTTTCTGTCGCAAACTTTTGAGTCTCAGGATTCAGTGTACCTTCCAGGTTTGATTCTTTTCCTCATTTCAATTCCGATTTCCAGTTAGAATTTTCATTTATTTTGGAGGAACCAATTTCGCGAGCAATAAGAAGAGTTTCACTCAGCGAAAACAACCCGGAGGCATGGCTTCATTCAATCTAGAATCAGCATTGTTTTTCCGATTGCAAGCTTGATTAAACCTGTCGACAGGGACAGAGGTACTAGCAATCATCCGTGCGATAGAAGCGAGGTTCCCGAGCCCCGGGGTAGCTCGAATAATGGAATCCTACCTTAATCTTGGGGAACAATACCGTCCCTGCACGCGACATTTTGCATACAATGACCCGTCATGAATGAGTTCACTTGGGGAAGAACACCGCAGACCCCCTTATTGGACCTGTTTTTAAAAAACTAAAAGCGGCAAGTGATGATATTTTTTTAAGAAACAATATCCGTAATGCATAAAAGAGTCAAGCTGTCACTTTATTGCTTTTGAAAAATGAAGATCGCATTCAAATATACTTCAAAAAAACATGTTTACGTCAAAATTGATAAGTTGTCCTGGACAAAAAGTCATCAGTAACATAACGGACGGAAAACATTTTGATGCGGTTAAAACTGATTTCGTTTTTTCTGACCACTTCCGTAGCAGTGGTGCACGAATATTGACAAATTCGATAGGTCCCTACCGCGATATATTGACATCGCGGTTTACGGTGTCATACTGGGAAATGAATCATACCGTATGGCACACGAGAGGTTAGGTTAAAAAAGAGTCATGTTTCATACATATACCATAATTGTTGTAACGTTTAAAAGAAGAATGGACCAAAAAGTAACGTCTTCTGTACCGGCTTGTGAAAGACCAGCAATCTTTTGTGGGGCTCGGTGTACCGTTCTTTAATAAAATCCCTAAATTAATACGAGATTTGCCTGGAACTTATTCAAGAAACGT
The DNA here is from genome assembly GCA_018249125.1 of Asbolis capucinus. Lineage (NCBI taxonomy): Eukaryota > Metazoa > Arthropoda > Insecta > Lepidoptera > Hesperiidae > Asbolis > Asbolis capucinus. The sequence goes on from DWJZ01010229.1 coordinate 7,760, forward strand.
GTAAAATCTCAACTCATATTCAAGGGATATTATAATATTATTGAGTATCTAAATGACAAGGATGCATGGAAATGATCCGCTCTGCTCCAGGTTCCCATCGGGCTAGTAATAAACTTTTGTAAAAGATTTAAGTTTTGGTATTAAAAAGAGTACCGGGATTTTTTTCCCGCCCGCTTTTTCTTCCCTCCGGCCAACACTAGCGTACATATTCTTAAGCTTATATTCGTTTATAAAGCCGATGACAGGTATTGTCTACCGAGACTTTAGGCTTTATCATAGATTTTTTTTTTTAATATTTTGTTATTAATTTCATATTTGATGTAGGGACTTTTTATTGTTAAATTTTGACTTTCGTTAAGTGAGTTTTTTAATTCTTAAGACGATATAAATGCATTTTATTTCAACTCTTTCCTTACATGAGACGCTTTTAAAGTGGCACGGCTATTCCCTGTTGTATTTAATTTGAATTCACATCTAATCAAAACAAACGACATACATTCTATATCCTAAACAGCCTACGTTGAGTGCTCAGAGCAAAATTTAAAAAAAGGTATAAAAGTAGCGATTTCATAATTTGCCAAAATATCTCAAAAACATGAAGATAAACTGAGACGGTGGTTAACTAAGCTAATAATTTGCGGTTTGATTGTTTAACGTTGCCGTTCCGCCGTGCTCCCACTAACGAGGGAATACGAAACGTTGGAAAAGAGCCGAAATTAGAATAATAGGACAGTTTTCATGTTTTGTAGCGACGCCTTTGGACACCACTCGGCGGTATGGCTGATTGGACCGATGAATAAAAGATATCTCAATTTGTGTTTAATATAAGGCGCACCAACAATTATGCGCCGATCAATTATACGTTTCCTGTATTATCATAACAAATATTTGTTATTTACCTTTATAAAAAAATAACCCTTATATGTTAGAAATATATCTTATATATCTACAAATTATATGAAAAATCTACGGATATGTATCTACGTATTTAATTATTTACTTTCTTATTTATGTTAATCGTATATTCATTTCTTATATACATTTTGCTACACATACCTATTATAATAATATAGTAAGTTATACATACGAGTGTTCGATGGATCTTAAAAAGCTATAGATTGTTTAGTACATCTCGTTGAATCGAAGTTCATTCATGCGAACCAATTGCGTCTGACGCACGTCCACGGCAGAGGAAGGGTTGAAATGAAAGACCCGAGCAATTAAATTATTCACGAGCAAAAAAAACTGTTTTACTGTTCATTAAACACTAGAAATAGAGGAAAAAATCGGAGTGTTCCGGAGATGTTATTAGTTTTGATTAAACAAACAGGCACTGTACTAAACGTAATTCAATTAGTCATCAAGGCGAATAAACATCATAACACTTATAATATTAATCCTGTTCTTATATAAATACTATTCCCCAATTACATTTTAAAGGGTATAAAAAAAGTCTTTATACGAAATGGCGGTAAATATTATTGAATTGATAATGACCTGTTAAGTTTTAATCTTTCTTATAATAAAGAAAATCTTCATTCAAAATACTATGGGCATTAATAGCCAACCGTTACCAAAATTATTTGATTAAATTAAGAGGTAGTAAAATTTTTTACAGCTCACAGAATTAAAACATTAATTTGAATTAGCAGCATCGCCAAGAATATGACTATTAAAATATAATGGGCCCTAGACGGAACCCTGCGAGACGCCGCCGCCGCCCGCTGGCACGCGGCCGCTCACGACGCAACTGCGGTTGACACCAATGATCCTCATTGCCGTGAAATGAATATTTATTGTTACACTCAAACAAGGGGTTGTCTCCGCCAGCCACACCGTAACGGGGAACGTATTTGAATGGGCTTGAAGGGCTATCAATCTGAGAACGTTTGGACACGAATTGGTCGTAGTTGTCGTTCTATTTTTTTGGGTTGTATTATGGATTTGATTTCAAATTTACCTATACTCGGTGCAAACTCGATCTGGGTTTGTTTTTCATATAAAGTCGTCGATTTTGTATGGAAAGAAATCCAGATCAAAAATGAACCGAGTATATAAACGAAAATATTCCTAGAATGTTAATCACATATTATAATGTAGGTAATTTTATGTATGTAGCAAGTTATAACATAACATCTTTATAATTATATAGGTTACGTCTTTATTTCCGATAGTACTCCGATGCCGATGTTACAGCAAGTAGCCATAAGAATAATCTACAATGCAATACAATATCCTTTATTGTCCACACAAAGAAAGAACTGAAAGTCACAGATATTATAATACAATTATTGGATCTAATCAACGCTCTCACCCTGATCATTCTGCGCCAAACAGTTTAGGATCTCATTAAAAAGCAGCAGTTTTGATTGAAAATCAAAACATAATGTTGAAAGATTTTCCTTTTTGCATATACAGCCTTGGCCAAAAGTATTAGGCACCCCCAATAAAGTTACCATACAGCTGTGCTGTTTAAACAAT
>DWJZ01010230.1:0-10240 GCA_018249125.1 Asbolis capucinus
AGGTCTCTTCTCTGAATGAAGAGGTTAAGGCCATAGTCCACCACGCTGGCCAAATATGGATTGGCAGACTTCACATACCTTTGAGTTTTGCAAACTCCCCGACATGCAGGTTTCCTTACGATGTTTTCCTTCACAGTTATAGCGAGTGACATTTAAATGCTTAAATTGCACATAACTCTGAAAAGTCAGAAGTTCGCGCCCTGGGATTCGAACCCGGACCTCCCGAGTTAAAGTCCGAATTCTTAACCACTAGGCTATCACCGCTTTTTTCAACTCTGGAATAACACTTTTTATCAACACCCGAGCCAAGTACGGGCATAAACTAATAGTTTACACCACAAACTATGCCAGCTTCTTGGAATGATAGAAACGTGTGTGGCGCCGGGTTATTCCACTTGACTGATAACGACTGTCAAAACGATCGGTTCCCATGCAACGAGTAACTCAGTAGCCTGTTTACTTATCAAAATAGGTATTAAAATATTAACTAGTGTTGGCTAGACTACAGTATTTAACTGGTCGGTTTTGGTCGGTCCAGTGGTTAATACTATGTTCTGAGCTGGTTGTGGGTTCGATACGCTCCCAGGACTTTTCTGTGATAAACAAAAAGTCAAAAGTACGGTAATTCACATCGTAGCAACTTTTAATTTAATATAAAGTCCTGGTTCTGCCATGTGTGGAATACTGCAGTCATATTTGGGCTGGTGCTACCAAATCTCACCCATCAGTCTTGGATTCGATTGGATAACTTACCTGCGTGGGTAATCCGTCCATATGATGTAGGAGTCTTTAAGAGAAGAGTGAATAGGGCATTTAGTACGTTGGTGCGATTAATATCAAGAATTAACTTGTTTTAAGTAAAAAAACAATTCATTTTAATCAAAATTATGTCAACTGTGCAGAGTGAATTTAACACACCTGTTTACAATAGTGCTGAGAAATCCACTGACGATGTCAGTTTACTGATATAGCTAATAGAGCTAATAAGAAGTTCTAAAGTAACTCTTAATTTGTTTTTTACAAATATATAAACAGTAAAAAAAAATTGGATATTGTTCTAGTAGTTTACACTGGACATTTCTGGTTTTTAAGTCGTTTTTAAAAGCTAATATTTGCGTTGTGCGTGCACATATGTGCATTATTTGCGGGTGAAATTTCAAAATTTTGAATCTCAAACTTAACATTGTTTATATTGAAATATAATAATAAAAGCAAATATACAATCGTCTTTAATGCTTTGGACATTTTTTGTTTGAACCCGGGAATGTTTCTGTCGCGTTCCATCCACGCGCCATCTATAAAACCATTATAAAACAATACAAAAATGTAGACAAAATATGGGAATTCTTTACGGATCATAAATGACAATTTCGGAAGGTTGTACAAGACTAATGACTAAGCAGAAGATTTTTTAGTCAATTTTATTGTCAGTTTTGTTACCGTCGTTAAATGGTCTTGTGCCGTGTTTGGATGTGTTGCACTGTACAATTTTAAGTTAAGTAATAAGCAAATGTAACAGCAGTGATGGCGTAGTGGCGTAACGTCTCTCGAACGGGAGATCCTGGGTTCATATCCCATGACGTGTACGTCTAATTCAAGTTATGTCGTATCAAATCACCACCTTGGACGTTTCACATAGTAATATTTGGGCCGTAACAACTTGTTAACATAACAATACCTGAGATTTGTACAAAAAACTAACTAAAAATGCTCAGGACCCGTAGCAGCGCAAATTATGAGAGGCTTACGTCCAACAGTGGAGATTTAAAGGCTGATGGAAGGACTGTACCTATTATTGTAAGACGGCTATGGATCCGAACTTATAAGTTTTATTGGCATGAGAAAGTGGAAGTATCTGTATAGTTTTATTTCATAATTTATTTACCTGTAAATTTAAAGGAATATTATTTAAAATTTCAAGAAAATATTTAATGTAAAGTAGATACGACTTCTGCTATATTTTATACTATATATATATATTATAAAGCTAAGAGTTTGTTTGTTTGCTTGAACGCGCTAATCCTAGGAATTACTGATCCGATTTGAAAATTCTTTCAGTGCTAGATAGCCCATTTATCGAGTGAGGCTATACGTTATATATCATAACGCTCAGACCAATAGGAGCGAAGCACCAATGATTCAAAATCAGGGGATTTTTTTCCAATTGAGAGCTTCCGCTGCGTGCGCTGCGTAAACGTCATGTATGACAGAAAACAAGTCACGGGTTAGCCCAAAGTAACTATTCCATGCGAACGAAGTCGCGGGCGGAAGCTAGTTGTATATAATTCAATATATTCTCAAACACGGCTGCTAAAAGGTGTAATATGTAAAGTAATAAGTAAGTAATATATTGTATCTTATAATTATTGAACACTGTAAGCACTCCGAATAAAATAAATTATATTAAAATATTAGGATATTGTCAACATAGAATTTTTTTGTCAGTTTGTTAATTCACCGACATTTTACAGTTTCACCAGCAGGGGTTACAAACATCACAATAACTACTAACAAGCATTAATACGAAATCACTATTTGTATAATCGTACGAATAGACAGACGGTCAGCCTATTAACAAGAACAATAGCAACAAATAATATAAACTCAGTAACAATGAAACAAGCTTTGTTTACAACGGAAAACCATTAAAAATTATTGGCGGTACAAAGAGACTCGGTAACATTTTGACAAATACTTAGAATTCGTCCAACGATTTGTTCCGTGTGTTTTTCAAGATATCGTTAATACAAATCGTTTATTATGTATTGTACGCAATTCAGGTAAACATTTTGCAATTGTTTTTTAGTCAAAATGTTACTACAGTCATTATTAACACAAAATCTGATAAATTATTATCATATTCGTATAACTATATGGTACATGAAGCACACATATGGTATATGAGACAATTCGAGGGCTATTGGGGATTGGTATTAGCCAAATTCAGAAAATTTTACATAAAGAATTAAAAGTTCGGAAACTTTGTTGTCGTTGCAATGAATTTTTAGTGTGACCTATGTATAACTGAATAAAAATATTGACTGAGGTTAAAATATTGACTGAGCTTGTAACAAAATTTGGATTTTTAGTCAAAATGTTCTACAGTCATGTTTAGCTCGAAATCTGATAAATTGTGTCAAATATTCTTATAATTCTGTGGTACAATTGAATAAAAATGTTGTCTAAAGTTGCTTGTAACCAAATTTGTGTTCTTAGTCGAAAAGTTCTACAGTCATTTTTAACTCGAAATCTGGTAAATTGATTAAAATATTCTTATAACTCTGTGGTATAATTTGATAAAAATGTTGACTAAGGTTGATTGTAACAAAATTTGGGTTCTTAGTCAAAATGTTCTACAGTCATTTTTAGCTCGAAATCTGGTAAATTTTTAACATATTCGGATAACTTTGGGTGACTTGAAAACCGAAAACCGAAGGGGATGATTTTGACACATGATTTACAATAAAAAGACCTACTGTTTTTACGAGCGCACCTACCCTCAGTGTTTATAATGAAGTTAATCGATTTCGGACCATCCAAAATTTACAACCAACCGAATGTAACATGCACTAAACTTTTTGCTCCTAAAACTAAAAATTTTATAGTCAAATTTATTTAACTCCTAATGTCACCATGCTACCCTTTACTTTAATACATTGCCAGCTATGAACAATAAAAAATGAGCTTTATTACCAAAAATTAAGGTTCACAATACTTCAGATTAAAACTACCATCACTATATGTACGAGTGTTTAACTGATTGACATTTTACGACTTCAGTTGGTTTCGGAATAAATTTATAGTTTTGACAATTCGCGGAACAGTTTCCGCCGTAAAACTATTTTATAAAAGGTTTTGTTAATTGTACAACAAATTTTGTATAGAGGGCGACGTGATCAAATCTTTGCAAGAAAAATTAAAAGCCAGTGGACAGGTGGTACTAAATTGATGTACTGAGATATATTTTTGTAATAAGCAGGCAAACGAGCGAACCGGTCACCGCCGTTGTTATTAACAATACCAGATTGAGGTGTTACTAACGCGTAGCTTGCCAGGAAGGAAGAAATTCAGAACAGATAATCCTTCCGCAAAGCCTACCACCGAGCAGCTGACTTCTGTACACCTGTTACGACACCCTGGTAAGCTAGCATGGGATTGGAGTTTATATTTCAAGCCACTCCAATAGGCTGAAATCAACAAGTCTGCGAGAACACTACACTTTCAGACTCTCTTCTTTCCTGGTAGCCAACTCTTCAATTATCCTACTAATATTATAAATGCGAGTTTGTGAAGAGTTATGGATGAATGTTTGTTACTCCTTCACGCAAAAACTACTAAACCGATCTGAATGAAATTTGGCACAGGGATAGATTAAAGTCTGGAATATCACATAAGCTATTTTTATCAACATAACTACCATGCAGGCGAAGCCGCTGGTGGAAACTAGTATATTACAAAATAAAAACTCCTCGCTGCGTCTATTAGTCAAAAACACATTATCTACTGAACAGATTTTCATGTGGTTTTAACTCAAAAGTAGAGCAATTCCCAGGAAAATTTCAGTGAATAAATTATTAAGGTTTTGCATAAACTGTTTTGAATACGATGATAAAAAACAAGCCATTTATAATCCCATGCAAGCGAAGCCGCGGGCGGACCCTAGTGAAACTGTAAAGCCATCCCTCATAAGTGTCTTCAAGTAGCTCGACAAGCTAATCACTGAACTACTCAAAATTCCACTGAAATGTGAAACACATGTCTCTCGTCATTACCATCATCGGTTATCTCGCGAGGGAGTTAAGAGTGTTAGATAGCGTGATATTTCTGAGTTTCAAGTTTGTAACGGTAAAAAATCAAGTAAAAATACATACGCATTAAGTATAATTTACATTTTCAGAGTTTCGACTTTGTGGTGTTAAAAGATCATGTAAAAATACCGCATTAAATCTAATTTGCTTTTACAGAATTTCAAGTTTACTAAAAAACAGTGTAGTGAAAATACACATGCATTAGTTCTAATTTACTTTTTCAGCGTCTCGAGTTTGTAATGCTAAAGATATCCTGTAGAAATGCGTATGCATTAATTATAATTTACTTTTTAGAGTTTCAAGTTTGTAATGCTAAAAAAATGTAGTGAAAATACATATACATTAATTATTTTTAATTTTTTCAGAGTTTCAAATTTGTAATGTGAAAAGAATCTAGTAAAAATACATATACATCAATTATAATTTACTTTTTCAGAGTTTCAAATTTGTAATGCTAGAAAAATCTAGTAAATACATACATACATATATGTATGCACGTGTCTATTAAATAAGTCTAGTTATTTTCACAGTGTCAAGTTTGTAATACAAAAATGTAGTAAAAATGCGTATCCGTTAAGGTTAATTTATTATTTCAGAGTTTCAAGTTTTTAATACTAAAAAAATCTGGTAAATACAATATGAAAATGTATATTAAGTAAGTGTAAGATACTTCAACAGAGTTTCAACTACGAAAATCGGGTAAATACATAAACGAGTGTACGTAATTAAGTCTAAAGTATTTGAATGCTGTAATACTAGCTAGTAGTTGATCCTTCTTACGAAGAAGTTGATTATCACTTGCTACGGTGAATGGGTGAAGGAAAACATAGAAAATCTGCACTTCTGAGAGCTCTCCAGAAAGACCTCAAAAGTAAAACTAAAAAAAATGGGTAAACACATATACTATATATAAAATTAAGTAGGTGTAAGGTACTACGTAGCGGTGATAGCCTAGTGGTGAAGGATTCGGCCTCTTACTGCTCAATAGTGGGCGGTGATGAGTTGAGATGATGATGACGATGATAATAGGTAGGTACTCGTACTAGATACTAAGAAAATTAGGTAAATAGATACAGATATAAGAGTAAGGAATGAGAAAAGCCGACACGAAATACGCGTTTTTGTGTGATTGTAGCTCGAGTCAGCCAAAAATGGGCCGGCTGGAAGCTTCAGATTTAATTTGCTATGGCCAACACCACTTCAGAACACGATCAAGGATCGACACATGGCTGAAACCGCTTCCAAATTCAAATACAAGACGACTAAGAACATAATCTATGGATGTCAACTCTCTTCAAACATTGAACCACTTCATTACTTTGCACTCTAAATGATAAGGGGTGAAAATGTTCACAAGAAAGGTGTGTCGTTTTTAGTGCCACAGATTATTTTTAATAGTTCACTAAGGGTCGATTTTTTTTAGCATTTCTCGAAAAACTGATAACGGTAGCGAGGTACGCAACAGCAATATTACATTTGCTTTACTGGTAAAAAGGTTCCAGCTTAAACTAAGGTTGGGATATTCCGAGTATCGGTGTAAGCATGTGCTATATTTGAAAACAGACATGAAATATACGCTGGCTCAACTTATCTTTGGTTTGGTAAGTGATAAATCATGTCAAAACCTAGTTATAACATTTCATGTTGTTGACTTCAACCCACTGATGGCTCTCTACTCGAAAGCTCGGGTCTCTCCTTATATTGAGGAAGCTTGAAACATATTCTATCACTCTGCTCTAATGCAGGTTTAGTGGCAAACCCAAGCGCGGTCCATTCTCTTACCAAACACGTTCGCTGTTGCATAACTTCTTTGATCCATCACAATCAATACAAGCCGGGCTAATAAAAGCATTAATATTTTTTATATTATAATATATTTTCTAAAGTTTTTGTTTCATTTCGTAATAATTGTAATAAGTAAGTTTTAGTCAGTTTAGTAAGTTAAATTGTCAGTACTCTCAAAACAATTTACTGTTACTCAACAAAAGTGTAATTTGCTTATAACATCAGCTCCTATTGCAATTATGATAAATAAATTCCTATTTATTTGGTTTATCGATGATAACAAATCATTTGAATGATCAAATATACTTTTAAACATATAAAATATACCAGCATGTACTAGGGTAGCAAAAGCGATAAAGAAGCCAGATGTGCATCACCATCCGCCCCCTGATCGTATTACTCTGATAACATGGTGACTTCGATGGCAGATTCTGTGAATATCCAACTTACATTAGATTGATGAATGAATAGATGCAGCTGTCTATCTCTTTCTAGGTGATGATGAAGCAATGTTTTATGATATTGTCTACAATAGGTCTTCTACTAAGACTTCTAAGGAAGAAGACCTAAAGTATGTATAATATATGTAAACAACATAGACTTCTAAGTCTTAGTAGAAGACCTAAAGTTGCAAAGTTTTAAATAACTACTTCACATGTTATTTTTCTTGTGTCAAATAAGTTATAGCTTGACTACGATTCCACCTCATGTGACATCGTGTCCACGTGATGTGTTAATTCCAAGTGACGATGAAATTTTTGATGGTAAAGTGCATTACTTTAGTAAAACTTCACGGTTGACTTGAAGATATTTACATTACAATATGTATATTCATTCGCCGTATGTTAATACGCCGTATATTGATACGCCGTGTGTTAACTCTTTCGATGGCGGCATGGGATGGAAGAATTAAATCAGGACTTATAAAAAGGAATTATTTTTTTTTACATTAATAAGAAATAGTGCCAATTTACCATTATGAACAAATCTATACTACTCTTTAAATAGGTCTACAGAAGCCTCTCAAATTTCAATGTCACATGTGGCCGCAAATTTCTTGCGTGTGACACTTGGGTAAACTTTTTATATCAAAAACTAAGCTACCAAAAACAAATTCTAGGAGATGAGGCGCCTCTTTGATGTACGGTAAATCATTTATTTTACGCAAAATTTAGAATCGGGTGAAAAAGTTTCTTGTTATTTTTATAATATATTTGTAACTTGAATACTTAATCCTTGCTCATATTATAAATGCGAAAATAACTCTGTTTTAATACCTAAACTACCGAATCGATTTTGATAAATTTGGTTCGGAGATAGGCTAATATTTAAAAAATAACTTAACATAAAGTATTTTACGAGTTTATTGCGAAAAAAGCTTAAAGGAATTGAAATAAGACATGTAAGTTTATATAGAAATTCGTCATAGTCGAATGTAAGTCCTAAAACCTTATATATACGGACTGATAAATGGGTGTGGGTATGTACCCGTAACTGGGGCAGCCTGGAGCATACTCGACCATGCTAATAATACATTAGCGGAGGGCTTAGGTACTACCAGGGTGGCGTGTATCGATTTCTAGAAGCAACCATCTGACTATACCAACTAGGCCCACTTTACATGCTCTCTGAAATAGAAACACTCTTATCTCGTCACCACTAGCTCCGCCAGTAGGGTTTCGATCGATCTAACAGAAAATTACATACAATGAGTAGGAAATAAAATTTGAAAGTGAACTTCAATTGAAATAGACAATGTTTGTGCATTGTATTCACACAAAACACTTGCCATAAAATATATAGTAAACAAGATAATATCGTTAAAATTACATTGTTGGAAATATGTCCGTGAAAAGACGAGGTTTGAAAACAGCTTGAAGTGATGCGTTAATAATTGTTTCTGATGTCCCGCTAAGCAACAGTTACTCGCCGAATACAACACTGCCCAATAATTACTTGGTGTCCTTTTCCAAAGATATTGAAATAGTCAAAACAAGGCACGCTTCATTCCACGTGCCATTGTATCACGGTCACGTTGTCACGGTGTTTGACGCCGCTGTTTGTCAAAACTTCGGTTTTAAATTCTCAGAAGATCATTTCAAATTTGTAACCTCTCTGCCTCCGTTATACAAATTCGTTCGCAGCTTATGTCGACAGTTAGTAATTTTTTCAGATCGAAATTTATGGGAACTAATAAATATTTTGTAACTAGACCATTTTATTGGAGCAGACTTCCATGGTAGTCAGTAACTGTTACTTTCAACGGAATGTTTCTTTGTTTTAAAGTATATTTGTTGTTTTATAGTTCAATAAAAAGTTTCGCTTTCAAAGGTCGAAGTTTTGCTCCGTATCTGTGAAGTATTTTTTACTGAAAATGCTCGAGTCTTTAGTTTCGTGGAATTATTTTGTTTGAGATAAAAGTTTTTTTAACTTTGTTCCCACTTTAAATTATAATTTATAACGATAATATCGGTATTGTACATGCATGTTTATTTGTAATTATAATGTAAGAAAAATCAGTAGTATTTTCAAAATAATTTGTACTCGGGCCCCCTAAACTCAGTTACGGAGCAATTGAAAAATATCTCGTTTAATTTTTTTTTAATTAAAAGCCGTTGTATTGTAGTTGTTGTGTACGTAAATTATGAAAAATTATTCCACTAGAATTTCAATTATGTATAACTCAAAGTGATATAATTCATTATAAATCTCTAATAATGAATGCCACTGTAGAAAATTCAAATATTATAAATTAATACAATTTATATTAAAATTTTGGAACCATTTATGAGACGGTTACGGACTGGCTAGCGGCACCATGTTTAAAACAAGGTTCATTAAAATATTAAAAAACAAAAGGTTTAATTATAGAGCCATTATATGAAAAATAAATAAAATTTAAAAACTATATTGTTAACCGTTGAGTTCCCTTATCTGTAGCCAATACTGAACGTAATCTTATCATAAAAATGCATTGACATCATGACGGAGAGTTTATGCAAAATTTCACCTCAGTACTGTAAGTGGGTTTCATTAAGCTTGCAAGATTTGACACGAACAAACTAACAAACGAATACACTAACATAATAATATACAAACATACATACAGTTAAATGAAAGTTTGTCATGTCATGGCTATCTCGATTGTTTTAAAAGCCTACCATTGCACTTTTACATTTGTACTTGTGTCTAATAGTAAATAACATGTTTTAAGGTAAAATGTTAAGTTAAATGACAATTTTAGTTACAATAATTATACTGTATCTTCATAAAATACTTATAAATACAAATTAATCTTTATTGCACGCGTTAACAATTAATTCAGGTCATAACTTGTCATCTAGGATATATCTCAGATTACAGCTTATGATCAGATAGCAGCTTAGTTATACCTAAAGATATATAACTTTAAAAAAATCAGAATTCTTAATTTTATTACATTTGTAATTACATTTTTGAAAGATTTTGTTATTGATATCCCTCATTACACAGACAATATTGTAATTAATAACTACATATCATAAAAATTTAACTTGTAAAGTACTTAAACAAAGACAATGAAAAGTATTCATTTATTCATATTTATGTCACCTCTTACAAGAAGTTACAAAGGGCAAGACTTAATGCCTAATGGCATTGTCCACCAG
>DWJZ01010231.1:0-10239 GCA_018249125.1 Asbolis capucinus
ATGTAACCCAACGTGTGAACAAAGTACCAAAAAAATCCTTATATCGCGTACGCTGCGGAAATGATTGACAATAGAACAAAGTGATGTACTACAGTTTTATAAAGGATATCAATATCTACTAAGAAGTCCACGATACCGTATATCTATCTCTTAGAGTTATGTCACAATAACTACTTTTTGATAAACGGCGAAGCGGGGGCAGTTTCTAGTATTTAATAAAACCGTCATAATTAAGGCCATATATTATCTCACCAGGGAGGTAATATTATGAAGTTATTATAATAAGATTCGTTGCATAAATTAAGCAGACTGTTTTAGTAACACTCATCTGTTATGCAATCGTATGAAACAAAATATTCCTCGTTGTATCGTTCGATGTTCTGTCTGAGCACAAGCGAGTAGCGAAAGATTTATTTTGTTGGCGAATTTCCTACTTAATTATATTTAATGTAATCAAAATATATGCATGTCAACGGTCTTGTAGCCTGATTGGTGGCATCGCCAGGAAACAACGGGTTCTGGGTTCAGTTTCCATCGGGGAAAACGCATTGATAGAACATTATCAATCATTGCAACCCACTGCTGGGTTCGGGGCTCCACCGACAATGTGAGGGCATACCCATAGTACACCACATTGGCCAGGTGCAGATTGGTCGACTTCACGCACCTTTGAGAACTTATTGTAGGACTTTCAGGAGTGTAGGTTTCCTCAGGTTGAGGCGACTAAAAGGGGGCTTTCGAGGTTGCGGCCGGCTAGAGTGGGAGCTCTAACCACCCAATAGCAGCCAGCAGCCAATAGGGAAGGACGTCCGTATGTGTGACCCCGTGCCGTCGTAAACTGGGTAGACCAGTGCGGGACTTTAGAGTCCCTCTCGGCCCTTCCCGACATTATGCATCGCGCTAGGAGGACTCCGGTGGCAATCCATTGGAGATCCCGAAGTCCTCTAGATAGTGCTGAGTAAGGCCACCGGGAGGGCTTTAGTGTGGTGAAAATCCCACATTACCCTGTGTCCTGTGTGTGTACCTTTTGAAGATTACCCCCTCAATAAAAAAAAGTCCTTCCTCAAGATGTTTTCCTAAACCACAGCAAGTGGTAATCAATTTCTGATACACATATAACTTTAAAAATAAGAGGTGCGTGCCGCAGCACTTGATCCCGAGATCTCCCGTTTGAGGGAGCGACGTTCAAACTCTTAGCCTATTACTGCTTACAGTCGGAAATGAAGCCTTTGCTACGCAGACAAGGTCTCTACCATCGAGACTTTGATATATGGCCGTATAGCATATCTGCTAACGTATTCAAGTGCGACAAGCGACTTATCGCCTTTAAAATCAGACAATAGCTCCATTGACCATTATTTCACGCTTGATCTAATACGCTGATACAATCTTAAACCGCACTTTAAAAATTATAGAACAGACATCTAGTAGATAGTTCTTGGAACTAAAAACTTAACTGGCCATCTCGTCAGGTTTTGCTTTCGGTATAATGATTAACTAGTGCCCGCCGACGGCTTCGCCCGCGTAGTATGTTATTGCAATATAGCCTGTTTGTTATTCCAGACTGTAATCTGTCAATGTACTAAATTTCATTCAGATCCCTTCAGTATTTTTTTCGTGTTGAACTAACAAATATCCATCTATCTATGTATATGTATATCCATCCATGTTTACGTCCGTCCATCTAACCTTATAATTTATAATACTAGTAAAATTTACCTATTTTTATATACAGTTCTGAAGTTCATAATTTTGTTTTCATACATTTTTATTTCTAATTTACATTCAGACTTTGAGTTTTACTAATTTTAAAAACTGTAAAGAGATAACTGAATGAGCTAAATTCGTAGAGTTTTATCTTATTTTGTACTAGAAATTGCCTTCATTGAAGCGAACTTCGAAAGTACCAGTTACCACAAAAAAGTAGTTGTTATGACATTACTGTAACAGGTAGACATGGTATCGCGGACTTATCTATAGACAAGGATGTCCTCTGTAAAACTGTAGTACATCATGTTGCTCTAATGTCAATCATTACCGCAGCGTAGGCAGTCCAAGGATTTTTTTTCACATGTTGGGGTTACATTATCGAAATTTTCACGCGGATCCCTATTTATTCTCGTATTAAATATAGCCTATTTTCATCAGAAATAATGTAGAATTCTAATAGTAAAAGATTGTTTTAAATCTGTCCAGTAGTGTCGGAGCCAATTTAATTCAAATAATCAAATATTTCTTCTTTATAATATTAGTGCAGATTGTATACCCCTAACCCAATGAAGAATACTTAGCATTCAGCAACTAGCATCTCGCAGCAAATCACATTAACATACCTGCAACAAAATAAAAATAAAGTTAAAAATATTTCCGTATCCGTTCCAAAGAAATTATACAGTCTTAAATAAATTTTCACAGTCTCGAAACATCAAGAGAAAAAACACAAGAAAATCCAACAATACCAAGAAAAATTTTACGATAGCCGTAACTATAGGTAATGTTACGCATTACGCCAAGTCGTAACAATATTTCGTACTCTTGCAGATAAAACAACTACAATTTGGCAAAGTCTGAACATGTTGAGATTGGCGCAACCAAGTGGAAGTTAAACGAACCTTGGCCATGCGCCCGAGACGCCCCAATATGAAATTAGACTTTGGTATTCATTTAGAAGTTGGAATTTATGATATTGGATTTGGAAAATAGTGTCTTATGTGCTATGCCACGGACAATACTTGCCAGTTTCCAAAATGATCAACAGGCCGTAATAATTTGAAAAATGATGTTTCTATTTGATCAACATAGCCCTGTCGCAGCTATGGATCTTTTCCAAATATATTATTTTATATTCCATAGAAACTACTACAGATCAGAAAACTTATTTTACAAAAAATACTTATGGTTTCCATAATTTTTCTTTTACCTTCGTCTCAAGTTTCATGAAAACCGAATCAGTAGTTTATCCGTGAAAATGAAACAGACAGAAAGACTTACTTTAACATTTATAATATCAGTAAGGATAAAACATAAAGGTATGTCTATCCATATGCCAGACAAGCACCAAAGTAGGTATTTAATATCCTTTGACACACCAACCAACTTGGCCTCAAAGCAAGTTATACTTCCACATTTCACGATCATCGCACGTATCAATGAACATATTTGCGTATCGAAGGAATATAAAACGAACGCCACGAAATATTTTTTCCATCAGATCAAAGCTGTCACGCTAGTCTAGCAACATATGTATGTAACATTCATCGATCTATTTTCGTTCATCCTAAACAAAATTATATTCAACCTCAAAACCGAGAGATTGTGTACTCAAAGTTATTAATTCTATTCTAGATTTTAAATGATATAATTCTAACAAAATTATTTATATACACAAAAATTCTTGCAAAATTACTAAGCTGTACATTTAATGATTAATCGATTTCTGTACATGAAAGTTATTTCACAAAAACTATAAATCTGGATTTTTCTAAACACAATTGTTTCCATAAAGGCGATTTTTAAATATTTGTGTATCATTTCTATTTAAGTACATATATTTACTGATGTCTCGTGTAGTAAACTTTAAATTAGTGTTTGGTTTATTCAAAGCTCAATTTAAAGGATACTGTGTAAAGTCTATGTCAATATCAACAGGATGTTTCTATCGAACCAAATCGATTTTTTTTTAAATCAATCTCGCAAATTCGACCCATAGCTTACTTCTTAATAATGATCATTGCAATACTTTAGAGCTGTCTAAAACTTTTAAAAGGCATACATCACTGATCAACGCAAGATATCATATACCTACTACTACAGTCGGTTAGGGTCACCACAACAACGGAGTCTCCACCGCAGGGCCTCTTAGGAAACAACTAAAGCAGAGAGTTGAGAGACAGATAAACTGTTTATAAAACATTTTACATGTGTTTCAACAAGTGTAAGTCTTCCGAGTTATTTGGCAACACTTCACCTGTTGCTGTTCTATTCATGCCCGCGGTTCAGGTATCTAAATCACAATACAGCGAGTTTTTATATTTACGTTTCGGTCGTTTGGCTCAATAAATCATCATGTTTTATGCCCACTGTCTAGTATAACAAGCAACGTATTCTCGTTGACTCTTTTATATTTCTTTGAACACTAGGGGAAATGTCAGTAAATAATAAGACGAATGTTAATATTCAAAATTATAATAATTGGAAAATGTTTTAAAAAAATATTCAACGTTTATTTATGCGAAACTTTAGAAAATGTAGTGAACCTCCACGTAAATCAATGGTAATCATGAGGTACAACTAAAATAATATAAAACAAGGTTTTTTAAAAATATTTAAAAACAAAAGCTTTAATTATAGATACCCAATACCAAGAAATTATAGATACCCAATACAATGTTAACCGTTGAGGAGTTTCCTTGTCTGGAGTCAATACTGAACGTATTATCAGATCATGCTTGTCATAAAAATGCATTGTCATCGGGATGAAAACGTAATTCAAAATTTCCGCTCCATATAGTAAGAGGAAATGAGAAGGTCTAATTAAGCTTGCAAGATTTGACCCATAACAAACGAATACATATACTAGCATACTAATATATAAACATACACTGCAATTTAAATAAAAGCTTGTAAAAATATATGATTTTTCTTTGCATCATCTGGATTAACGAAAGGATGAAAAAGAAGACAAGAGATCAAGGACAGAAGAAGTAACCAGGATGAACCAAAGCCTTAAGTCTCCCTGAACAACCAAACGCCTTGCACAACTCCTATAACGATTGTTCGATAAACGCCGCAAGCACGCTCGAAGTACAATAAATCAATCTAGATATGAACGGTGAAGTGGCTGTGATTCGTCCGTGGCCCCTATCATCGTGTACCCAAATAGGTACAACGGAGCCCGCATGTCAACGAGAGACGACTGATTTATTGCGAATTGGATAAGTGGAGATCATAGACATTGTGTGGATAACATCAGTTGTTGCTGAACGTCATAATGACGTCTACTGGTACTGCGGTTATCTTTTGGCATGAGAAACAAATGACGAATACTAGTACTAACTAGTATTGCTATTATAAGAATAGAGACTTTTTTGTTAAGGCATAGTAATAATATCGCATATTGAGTTCAACGTAACAAACTTTGCGTGTGTTTGAAAATACTCCATGTGTTTCCAATTTCCTTCCCTAACGACTATAAAGCTGTATATTTTCAACTTCAACTTCGTCAACAGCTTACGTTACTAATACATTTCTAAGCTCTGGCCACTTATCAAAGCAATACGATTTATTAGGATTAACCTTTATAAATATTACGTCAACAAACAAGTTTCGTTCATGACGTTTTCCGCAAAAGCAAGTCGTTGCATTAGTTTTCACACGCAATGAAATTGAAAGAAACTTGATTCGGCATGCTGGGTCCGTCAGAATTGTCGTTTTGAAATCATCTGTCATAAGTAAATATTGAACAAGTTAAACCAACCGAGATCTAATTAGTTAATTTGTGTGTTAATTGCTCAATCCTTAAGACTTGGCCAATCATTAATAATATTAATAGTATTCAAAAGTGAAGTGGACATGTATATAAGGTGGGATGAAGAGTAATTGTAGTTTTAGAACGGTACTGTTAGCGTAAATCGTTGTCATATTGCCCGCTTCCGGTGCACGGCCTGTTAACAGTAGGTACGTCGGCGACCGCCGCTGGTAATTGAAGTAACTACCCAACTAATACCGTTTATTGTCAATACAATATTTTCTCAACGATGAAACGTTATATCTACTCATATTTGGCTTAATAGGATGATACAGGAAGATTGTCAATACGGCTATAAAAGAAACTCCTTAATCATTACTTTGTATTTAGAAGAAACAGATGATATTTCAAATCTTTTGCTTCAAACATATAACCTATATTAACCTTGTCTATAAAGAATGACTACTAGTCTCGACCCATAGGTCAACCACATTTTCTGTCTTTAAAATCATTTCTTAAGCATCATTATTGCAATACTTTCGAGCTGTCTAAAAGTTTTATAAGCCATACATCATCTTTGACAACTGTACAGCAGATATTACTATATTATTAAAATGGGTTACAGGAACAAAACAACAAACTTTCCATGTCGGTGCACGAGAATTTCGTTCTTAGTGATATTAATAAAGTTTTAAATTGCTATGTGTTGCTCTGTTGGGTTCGTTGATAGATTGTACGGGAGATTCGTGTAGACAGTCTTCCGGCTATGTTCGGGTCAAAGCTAGAGAGATTCATATCAGTAAGGCATCGTCCGTGAATGACAATCGACAGTCGTGGCATATGGTGCCATCAGTAAAGCGAGAATTATTAATATACATTTTTTTATGGGAATAGCTGACTAACGAGCAGATGAGCTTTATTATGGAGTGATCGCCGTCGCCCATTAATATCAGACAGATAACTATTAAAACGAAATAATTTAGGGAAATATAACACCGATGTACTCTTAGATAGTTTAGGGCACTGTAATACAGGACTTTAGAAAGGCTACATACAAAATCTATCAATAAATTGTATTATTTACTGGAGTTTTAAACCAAAAATCAATCAAAAATTTAAAACTTATTCAAAATAATTTTTATGTTAAGATCATCGTTGGTATTATTAGTCGTGTATCTCCAGAGAAACATAAAAATCCAAATTAAAACAGAATCACCCTGGTCCGACGACATAATATGAAACTTTGATAGCAATTCATAAGGTAGTAAATTGATAAAGTAATTACATACATAAACTGCGATTAACTGTACTAACACTTATGATATCGACTCCAATATTATTTGCAATTGTATGTACCGAGAAAGAACGCTATAATTTAGAAAACGTTAATGAAACCCATAGTAAGTTCAAAGTAACCGCGAAGCCGCGATGATTCTAAAGGAAATACGGATTTCCTGGAACGAAGCGTCTGGTGCCTTTTTTCTGTTCAACAGGTTACGGGACCATAAACGGCGGACAAGATATTAGAATCTGGAGTAACGTTACAAGCTAATTTGAACCTTAACTTCTTAAAGCGGGATTTGAAACTTAATTGCACTGTTTTATTAGCAAGAGTTAATTACAGGAGGATTTTCTGATGCTTCCCTTTTACAACTTTATTGGTATAGAAATATTTTATGTGAGAATTATTTTTTGTGTAAATTGCAATCAAGCATGTAGTTAATTTTTTTTCCATATGATCATGATTGACTTCACACTGTTACATTATGGCGACGAAAGCATATGTTAATTGGAGGGTGAGACAAAGTACATCAATATCTGGCTTTCTTTTAACGGCTAAAAGGATTTGACTCGTACGAATTAGTTAAGGGGCAAATAAGTATCTTTATAATTTTTAGGCTAATTTCTTAGTAAATTAATTTCGCAACTTCGTACATTTAGTACTAGTAGGTATAAGTGAAAAATATTGCTTAAACATATATATAGATGTAACGAAACTATTTATAGTGCAACGTTACGCCTTCTGAAAGCCTAAAATGGGTCTATCAAGAATCCTATAATTCCACTAACATTCGCTTATAGAGATTGCAAGTGGTTACAGATAATAAAATGGACATAATCTAATCGCGATGGTAATTAAGAAACTTTCCTCGATACAATGTTTTAAGTTGTACCTCTGTATTTTGCAACTAGAGGTCGTTACGTTGTAAACACTGTGAAAGCTAGCTGCGACGTTGTGTTATAATGTGATTATATCGTCAACTATACGTTAACTGAACTAACATGTATTGTAGCTATTAGCTACTAATTAAATGTAATCCTATCTTGCAAAATTGTGCGAACATACGGCTTATAACTTAACTTACTACAATATTGAAATGCTCGAAGCATTCCCTGAAACAAATCTATAAGACTTTGTTCCATTTTTAAACCCTTTATTCATCAAGGAACTGGTATTTATGACACCTACACACAAGAAACTGCGACTCAGACCTGTTTGATTCGCGATTCGCGCCGTCGATCCACAACTCGAATCCAATCCGCATAGGCGATAGATAAGTCGATGACCGTTTCGAATCACTTGTGGATACATCTGCCTAACTCGTTCTCTAACAGCCCAAGCTATTTAGCTACTCGGACGTATTCTCTTGATGGATCTGATGGCCCGTTATGGCACGAGCGATAGTAGGTTAATTAATGAATAATGGATGCTATGCAATATTTCACTGGTTTCTCCGTCTGTTCCTGTCACTCGCTACTATGTAGTACCTATACTGTGACATTAGACGAAGCACCCAATTGCGATTATAATAAATACCTTTGCCTCGTTAAACAACACCTGCTAACTTAGCCATGAAATGAGACGCTGCGGTCAGCTTTGTTTATCAATTGGAAAGGCAGTTGATTTGTTATCTCTGCAAAAAGAGTTTCACTTCAATCAGCATAAATTCAAATAACTCATTTAGTGTTGGGTACAGGTGTTCATAGGTGTCAATTTCAGTTCACATCAGGCGCAATACCAGGTCGTTTGTTACATTCGTCATCATGACTATTAATTATTCATATCCTGTTATTTAAGAATACAGCATTTCTCGGAATTAAAAATATATTTAAAATTTCTTCTATAACAAATCTTACCTACTTTCGTGTCCTACTTTGATAAAAACGCAAACGCATGAGTATGTCAAAGCCAAGCCCCTAAGAACGGCACTACGACACGTATTCAAGAAATCCTCATAAATCTACAAGTGGATCGATTAACAACATTTCCGTTCATCTAAATCGATATGGGAATGCATCTGACTAGATCTAGACTAGAGATAACGCGTGCAAAATGAAATTTTTTGCCTTTTCCTAAAGCTTTCGATGCGATTTTAATTAAATGCCTGCTATAAATACACAAAGCGCAAGCTGAAGTGTTCCTTATTCCAAAAGTATAGGATATGGAAACGTTGACGTAGTTTTGGATGCAGCAATGAGAAAAATAAAATCAATCCCCGCTGCGGCTAAGTCTTTACAACTTCTTATATTTATGGCGAAGCATAACAATTCAAATAATAAGTATAGTTCTTAAATCTAATGACAGGTTCTAAAAACTAAACAAGACATCCGTATACAATGTTTTCCGTGAACACTCTCATAAAACGCAGTTACAACTGAGAGACCCGCATCGTACGTTGGTTCCCGCGTATCAACAAACGGTGCACAAACGCCCTAACGTCTGAGCAGGTTGCAACTTGCAACACCTTTCGCTTCGACTGCACTAATATGGGAAGGACCAGGTGATGTTTTTTCACTAATACCTTATAAGACCCTCAGCGCTTACCTGCACCGGCTAAGCGGTTCACTAAGATGAATCGTGTATAAAGCATTAAAACTTGAGGTTGCGATTGTGTTGCAAACTAGTAGTAGTATATTCCACGATTTTAAAAGCAGCTTTCTTTCGTCATTCTTACAATTTAGGGATTGAGTTTGCAGATTTGTCAAAGTAGTCAGGGAAGTGCACAGAAAAAAAGAGATTAGTATTAAAATTAACTACAAATATGACAACAATCTTATTAATTTCCATAGGTTATTATGTAACTCAAGGTTTGTAGGTTAATATACTCATAATTGAAATTGATATAAAACTAAGCGAGATAATTGTCTTTAAAGTTAAATGAATACGGAGTGCCGGATTTCACATTGTTTTCAAAACTTTATTGCTGTAGTTTCAGGTATTCTTACAATGCTTTTCTTCACCATACCAACATCATATTTACAAAAACAAACGCCTTCGAAGAATTTTAGGCGAGTTGTCAGACGTCAGAAAATTGATTCTCACAAAGCGTAAGGTTGAATTTCAAACCACAAAGCTATCATTATTTATTAGATTATTACAATTTTTAAGCCGTTATAACATGCGATACCGTTCTCAGTAAAACAAATGCCAGTGAAAGGGAACTACAAAAATAAATTCTGCTAATAGAACTAATGATAAGGTTGTTTGATTTGCACGAGAGTTTGTTGTCCCTCGCGTTTATCGAGACGCTTATTTTATTTGCCAGATGACATAACAACATCACGAAACTTAAAAATGAAAGTCATGATTATAGAGTTTAAGCAAATATTTTTATCGTTGTATGTTATTATTATACTTTCACAAAGCGGTCAGTGTACAGGAAACTTATGTGGGTGGCATTTTATTACATTCCTCAAAATACGAGGGCCAAACTGAAAGTTTTTAGAACTGGCCACTTATAAACATTATATTAAAAAAAATAGTTTAAATT
>DWJZ01010232.1:0-10239 GCA_018249125.1 Asbolis capucinus
TGACTACTACACCGGTGGTCGTGGGTTCGATTCCCACCCAGGTCAAACTTTTCTGTGATGAGCAGAAATGTTTGTTCTGTGTGTGTGGGTGTAAATATCTATATAAGTATGTATTTAAAAAATATGTATATGTATGTTTATCAGTTGTCTGATCATCATAGCACAAGCTAATGCTTAGTTTGGGATCAGATGGCCGTGTGTGAGTTGTCAAAAGATATTATTATTACATATTATTTAAGCGAAGCCGCGGGACGAGACTAGTAATGTATAAATTAAAAAAATACCCCACAAATTGTACATTTATTTTACATACTGCTGATGTTAAAAAGAACAAAAATAACAATAGAAAACAATTTAGTTACCTAAGCTAAACTGTCAGCTTTAATTAACTCAATAAGGACTAGACAGGCTGGCCTTATGATCTCACCAAATAAACTCATAAGGAAAAAAAAAGTCGTTGACCATCATAGCCTTACACCGGTCATAGTGAACTTATTAAATCCATAGCTTTTTTGCCCCAATTTTTTGTGGCGTATTCTCAATGACTAACCCGTGGTATTAAAACGCTATTAGTTTAGATCAGAGGTTCTCAAACTTTTTTGGTATGGACTCCTTTTTTAAGATTTTAGTAGTTTCAGTGCGCCCCTCGTACTTTTACTTGATATATTTTTAGATAAATGTTACTAGATAAATTTGACACAAGATTTAAACAAAGCTAGGCACTAAATGGAATTTGAAATATTTATTATCTTTTCTTTAAGTATCAGTAAGTTTCAAGTACCAAGGAACCTACCCAAGCCAGTCAAAAATCCATAAAAAACATTGTAGTCTATTTTGCTTACCTACTTAAATTTGTTGATAATTTTCTACTTACTCATAAGTAAATAATACTTTGGTACACTTATGTTGTGAATACTCTGGTACCTGAGATAGTCGAACCTGTCAGAGATTAGTATCATCTCTGTCAAATCTGAAGAAGTAATGTTAACATTTTTATTCTTCGCTGTCAAATCCGATAAATGTTTGAGGCCCTCAGCCAATGATTTGAGAGCCCGCATTTTTTAACGCTAACGCAGACTCTAATCCAGTATCTCCTGGACCCCTGGGGCTCACTTAAACCTTTGAGAATCACTGGTTTAGATGAACGCGAGATATATCATTTGGAAGCCGATTTTATCGCTCCTAAATGCGGACAAGAATCTCGATGTCTCGATCCGTTTTTTTTTCTGTGGTTTTTGCGCTCCTAAACAATGTTTAGTCTGTCATTAATAGGTCAGACTTAATTCGTGTATATAAAAATTATTGTCCGTTTGTACCTTCCGTTTTCGAGTTGAGCAATGTTAGACAATGAGGAAGTACGATCAAGAAAAAAACATTGATTTGTTGCTTATTTGGTAATAATCGTGCTTTCTTTTGGACGAGTAATCCGGATTCGGAGGATGTGCGGCAGATAGACGTTTGTTCTTCGGTTATAGGTATTATGTGTGTGTTTGTTTTGTCTTTTTCACTCGTTACACCGATTTAAATTTAATAAATACAGGATCGTTTTTATAACTAGCTAATTTTGTATGTTTCAATTAGATATTGGAATTTTTTTTTTCACCGATCACATTATATCTGCTCTGGTTGGGAATGGAATTTGAATTGATGAATGGGTTAATGGATGGATGGATATATAGCTGCATGCATGCTAGCATGAAAGTTTGCTCAGCACAGAATACAGTTTGAAACACATCACTACTTTTTATCAACGCACGCCCCACCAGGAAAGCTGCGTGCGGAAAGTATTAAACAACAAATAAAGTCAAGTGATAAAATTAGTGCAGATTATTCGACTAAGATGTCAGATGTATGTGAGCTTTGATTGTCTCACGGGCGAACGGGTTTAGAATAGACCTCCAACAAAGTCATACATCTAAACAAAACGCTTAATTCAATCGATATACGACCTTAATGTTATGAAAATAAGGACTATGAGAGGTGACTTCGTGATCTGCGTACGATATCTCTATTGGTGGTATCGTATTGTGTAACGGTGTTGAGTGAGTGATAGTTTTTTTTAATATTTTAATAAAAATCAATTGATATGTATTTAGTTATTAAAATACAATACATATACTCTTTATTGCACATGAAAACTAATACAATACAACTATACATATTACTTATATATATAACAATATTATACAGCCTAGTAAATGTCCTGGGCGATGGTTTGGTGATATATCGACAGCAGCGCCACCTAGAGAGTGAAATTTCAAAGCAAGGACCTGTTGAAATATACATAGAAATATTAAACAAATCGGTCTAGCCGTTTAGAAAGAGTTGGATAACAAACATAAGAACGGAATTATGAAAATTAATAAAGTTATAGGATTTTTTTTTCCAAAGGTTTTTTTTATATATTCCTCAATTTTCAATTTCTCTTCCGCGTTTATTTTTCTCATTCCAGATAAGTTGGCTGAGATGGAAACATCTTTGTTAGAAATAAGTACGTCCTAGTGCTAACTTTTACATCATGAAAATGTTACGTGTAAAATAAAGAATTAAATAAATTAAAAAATATTAACTGATCACGTAGTCAACACACATGCTTCTATAATTAAGTCCAATATTTAAACCATCACTACATATTATAAGATTAAATCCGCTCACCGCGTCTGTCTATCTGTTCGGGATAAACTCAAAATCTACCAACCAAATTTTCATGTAGTTTTCATCCATTAATAGAGCATTAAATTGTAGGTAGCTAATATTAAGCGTCTGTTAAAAGTACAGCGCCATCTATTGAACACTCACTCATTCAATCAACAGGTATCGACATCTGTTGGAATCGTTTGGAGCTAATAGATAATCGTGACTATCCAATAATAAACATATAATTTGCAATAAAATATTATTGCGACTATAAATTGAGATGTAAGCTATCCTATCTTTCAAGTTGGATCTAACTGCACACAGTGTGCAAAATTTGATTAAAATCGGTTAAGTAACAAGTAATTTATATAAAAGGACATAATTATGATCAAGAACGTTTTATTTTTCATATTTCTAATCTAGAGAACGAATCACGAAGTATATTAAGATAAAATAAGTTTACTATTAAATACCAAGCCTTTAACACAAAAATTCTTAAAAAACATAGTCTTTTCATAACATCCCAATATCATATTCGATTGTAATGTAACCACAAATTCTCATCCATGCATGAAATAACGAAGGGATTAAAGCGAGATGACATAGTAAATTTTCATTACCGGCCCCCAGACTACAAAACAAGTGCCTCGTCATACATAAATCATCTTCTGTAG
This sequence comes from Asbolis capucinus, assembly GCA_018249125.1. Lineage (NCBI taxonomy): Eukaryota > Metazoa > Arthropoda > Insecta > Lepidoptera > Hesperiidae > Asbolis > Asbolis capucinus. The sequence continues at coordinate 3,312 of DWJZ01010232.1, forward strand.
AATTCGAGTGTCGAATTTGGCGTTGCCTTAACAATTCTATTAGAAAATTGGGGAAGGGTGAATCGTGCCTGCTGGTTGTGGATTCTGTAGCAATATTCGTTTAGAAATATTTTCGTCTTTCATTGCAACCCAAAACTGTCCCACTATTGGGTTCGGGTCTCCTCTGACAATGTGAGGGTTCAGGCCACAGTCCACCATGATGGCCAAGTACGGATTGATGGACTTCAAACACCTTCGAGAACTTTTAGGTTCCCACACGATGTTTTCCTTCACCGTAGCAAGCGTATTCAGCTTTTGACACGCACGTAACTATGGAAACTAGAAGTGTGCGCAGGATTTGAACCTAGAACCTCCCGTTCGAGAAACCAACGTTCATTAGTCTCGAGCGGAAACTGCTGGTAAGTTATTCAACTCTACAATCATAATAAATTACTAGGGCCTGCCTGTGGCTTCGCCCACATGGTATCTTTATAAAAAGAAGCCTATATGTTATTCCAGACTCTAATCTATCCATGTGCTAAATTCCATTTAAATAGGCTCAGTAGTTTTTGCGTGAAGGAGTAACAAACAAACATCAGTCCTCACAGACTTTCACATTTATAATATTAGTAGAATATATTGTAATTCATACCTACTATAGTTCTATTACTGTTCCACCATTCTCTTAAAAAGACCGCTGAAACTTAAAATAAACGAGGTTTATTAAAATGTACACAAGCTTTAATCCCTAATATAAAACAAGCTTTAATCCCTAATATAAAAAATACACAAAATTTCATAACAGTATTGTTAAACATTAATGAGTTTCCTTGTCTGGAGCCAATCCTGAACGTAATATCAGGTCATGCTTTTCATAAAAATCCATTGTCATCGGAACTGAAGCAGTATGCAAAATTCCAACTCGGTATTTTAAGAGGTAGTGGGTCTAATTAAGCGTGCAAGATTAGACCCGTAACAAACAAATATACTAACATACTAATATACACTGCGAGTAAAATAAAAATTAGTTAAAATAGGGTTCAGTTCCCAGCGTATACGGAACCCTAAAAGAGCGGCTACTACAGGCAGTTGACGCGTCCATAAAACGCGAGGGGCGGAAGAGTTTTTTCAAATCGATCTCTCTGGGAGGCGACCACACCATTTCAATATCCAACCGTGCCTATCCGTAGATATAATAAAACCCGATATTTACTCACACCGAGCAATAAAATTACAATAAGCAAGTACAGTAAAAATGATATCCATTGCTCGCTTTTCATTCCCTTTCAAACCAAACTTGACTTTAAACCCGCAATGTAAAGTTTATTTTTGTTTGACACTCGATAAAGTTAAGGTCAATCCTCACTGGATGGTTTTAGAACTTATTTGTAAAGTTGCGCATTGTCTTAAAGAAGGAATATTTGCGTTTCCTAATAGCGGAGATAAGGCAGGGTTCACAGGCATGATTCATTCGATATGGGTTTTTTGTTGTTGTTTATTTTACGCAGGAGATTGTCTGTATTTGTTGGTAGTCTGTGAAATTGTCGGTTTTACTACACATAAATAGAAAGTTGTTACTTTATGCTGTAACTTAGGTAGTTGGGAGCGTGTAATATAAATAAATTACATCACCTAATGATATTACACTTGAAATTCGAGCATTCATTTTTCAATTTATTCTTTTCACATTCTTATGCATCATTTCTGGAATTGACGTCATTTAAATAAACAATCGTTTTAAAACATATGTGGTACTATTATTAAATATTTATTAAAATGTATAGAGACGTTGCTAATAGTTACAGGAAATTGTGTCCTTTAAAGTAAGGAAACTCTATAAATTTTACAAACGTACTCTCTCCTCGCCGTAATGTACTTCTAAAACACGAAACCACAGATAAATTTTTGTTATTATCTGTCAACGATTTAACCAGAAATAATCTTTTACTTGGTACATCGCTTAGGCCTAAGATGACCTATAAAATAATGCACCATTGCACACTTATGAACAACACAAATATCTATATACCTAGCTGTACCCGCAACTTCGCTTACACAAGCAAAATTTTTTTTTTTATTACCAGTGAACCGAAAATTCCCATACTAACTTTCTTCCCCTATTCCAAGGGAATCCCAGTATAATTAGGGATTAAAGTATCCTTATGTTTAGTGTTTCTCGAGATTTAGTCATTCGAAAAACAAATACTAAATAATATATAATAAGAGGTTTTAGTACAAACTTTCATCCCCCTTTTATATCCTTAATAGGATATAATTAAGTAAAACGTTGCATTTATATTGAAGGTTTTATATTAAGGATAAGGTAAACGCATACACGTATACAGCAGCTTGTATTTAAAATTTCAATATATTTGTATTATTTTGCCTTCTTTTTTTTTATTGCATGATACGAGTATCATAAAATTGAGCAACATTACTTCATTAATTGAAACATTATTTCATTAATTTAAATAAAGAATGTATGTTTCAAATTCAAAGTAAATCGATTGATATTTAAGAAAATTCTTAAACATTTTTTTTCCTCTATTCCAACCCGGGAATTATTCGGAATAAAAAGTATCCTAAATATTAATCTGGGATACAAGTAATTTCTCTACAAAGTTGCATGGATTCCCCGGATGTTTAAACGATGCGTATTCAGACAGACAGACAATTATTCAAAAAAATATATATTTTCGTGCTCGATCTCGATATTAGAGTGCCCTCTCATTAAAATTTTGAAAATATGTATATTCAATGTACAAAAAAAAATGCACTTTGAGTTTTATTATAGTATAGATGACAAAAGAACAAACTTATCAGTCTTAAAAATTTTTGGCGTGATCGAGAATCAAACACGGAGCCTCTTGCTTTACGGGAGAGAGGAGAGACATAATTTGAATCAACATACCTTGTTGAACGCTAATAATAGATTAAAAATAAATAAACCATTAAATATTTGATAGGATTTTTGACAATATTAATTGGTGTCAAAATAGTATATAAACTTTATATGGTATATATGTATATGTTTTTATACTAATATCGTCACGGATACTAAATATTTTAAATGCAACGGGAACTCACGATCTGTTTATTATTATATTAATATTTCGACCCAGTTGCATGGCTGAGGGTCCCGGCAAGACAAGGGGAGGACACGGCACGTCTTGCAGTGACCTTGATTCAAGCAACTAGGTCGAAATATCGTTATAATAATAAACAGATCGTGAGTACCCGTTTGCATTTAATACGAAATATATATTCTAGAAATGGTCTTTTTATAATCTTTTATTTAATACCCATTCGTTTCTGGTCATTTTGATAGACTTTCCTACGGTTTGGGCTTTAGAGCGTGCAAAAGAAATGGACATACACACATACACATGAGTGTACATAACACTCAAAGAATATTACAGTAGGTAAAACCCCCTCGTGTAGTCCAGGTGTTACAGAAATTTTTCGCAAACAAAAATTATTGCACGCCAGTAATTGGACACAATTGTTAATTATTGACTCAGTTTAATGGTCCGTGACTGAACGCTACCAGAAACAAAATGTCACTTAAAAATAAACCTTAATTACTCAGAATTAAGTGTCATTTTGATTTTTCTATTTACCAACAAAAATGCTCATAATGAAGCTTTTTCATATTCACTAGTCCAAATTTCACGGAGTCCATTGTTATAAACACTTCTGTTTTACTGAATGAAATGCATTCCCATCCTGTACTTGATGATGTCACTCGATTTTCAACCCTATTTCTCTGACATAAGAGTTATGCATGTGGTAATTGTAAATAAGTGCTTTTAATTAGTAACACTCCTGTACAGTAAAGTGACAGCTACCTAATGATATGAATGTTGAATCGTATTTGAACGGAATAAGGTTGATATTTGCATGGGGAATATGTGTAATCCTGCTTGAAGTACGGTGTAATGTGGCGGCGGTAGGGAATTCCTTTGAAGCGCGTATTTGCGCGATGGTAAGTAACGTTGGGTGTGAGTGGTAGTATGATATAAGATCGCATGTGGTAAAAACTTCTTGAGCTTTGCGTTACTGAAAGCACGAAAGCTCACAGGCGTGGGTTGTTTTCCTTAGATTGCAGTAGTCGTAGGCCTTTGAAGGCCTCAAAATTTTGGCCATTTTTATGCTTATACGCTTCAAAATTGAGTTATTACAATATTCAACTGTGTTGTTACAAAAGAGAAAGAGAGAAAAAGATGATTATCACGTCTCCTACTTCTTATTATGTCTCCATCAGAAGAGTTTTACAATATACGAGTAAGAGAGTGAGAAAAGCATTTGATATTGTTATTAAAATAAAATAAAACTATAGTTTTAATAATATATAAAGTAAGAAAGATATAGTTTGTATGTGAGTATAACTAAATTTTATATATAATTTTTTCGGGTCTAGCTACTGGTGGTATTTTCACAGCTGGTTAATCAGCGAAGACATGTCTTCCACGAGGTACTACTATACGAAGTGTGGCCAATTAAGATATCCACCATCATTCGTCATTGCAACCCATAACTGTCCCACTACTGGGCTCGGCTTCCTGTCGCAATGTGAGGGTATCCACCACGCTGGTCAAGTGCGCATTAGTGGTCACACAGTGTTGCGAAGTTTGTATGGATCTCTCGTGAATGCAAGTTTCTTCATGATGTTTTCCTTCACCGAAGTCAACTTCTGATGCGTATATAACTTTCAAAGCTAGAGGTGCGCGACGACTTTTGAACCCAGGAATCACATTCTCCAGGATGTAAAGGGTTACGTAAACTTAAAACCACAGTATTTTACCGATTCGGAAACAAGAGATATAATTTCACTTATACTTTATTCAGGAGTGATGAATTACGTACAATTGTTATTAATAAGTTGTCAAATATAATTATTAGTTTTTATTTTATTTTATCGTTCTGGCCACCAGCAAGCTTTAGCTAGTAAAAAAAAATAAAAATAAAAAAACTATCACAACGCCAATATGACCTTTTAACGACGAAACGTTGTCAACAGAACAAGGAGTAAACATCTGCTACTTCCGACTCACCCCCGGTACACGAATAGTCAATTTACCATAAAATTATAGATGTCAACCAGATGTCAAAATGTCACGTGCCATTTTTTTCCTTTACCGCGCATTGATTGATCGCTACTAGACTCCACTTGAGATTCTTCACTCTTAAGTGCTACGGGAAACCAATTGACAAGAAATTTATTAAGTAAATATTTACATATGGTAAAAAATTGTATCTATAAAAATATTTTTTTTATCAATATTTTATAAATCATTTTAAAATATTTATCAGTTTCAGATAAGATAGGATTGATTGCGTTGATGTCTTTAATATGAGCTAATTTCGTTGAAATTCGCGATTCATGCGTTTATCTATTATATATAAAAATCAATGTTTGTTTTGTGAGTTTGATTGTTGGTCCTTTATAGACTCTGAAATGGTAGGAGATAGAGCATTGATATGTTTACTAATTTTTTTCACAATTCTGTGATTTTAGTTCCTAGGTTATGCTGATCGGACACATAGTTCATGAGTTGATGCGTAGTGACGCACGCCGTTCGGTTTCGTTGTTGACACAAACATATTTGAAATTATATTTTGAATGTGACATTTAAAGTTTATCTGACATTGTAATGGAAGCCACTTTACAAACAGTAGTAGCTTATACCCCGTATTTCTATTCTGACTATTTAGGTAGAAAAAACTTAAAAACGTCTTTTCATTAGAAAATCCATAATACAGAGTTACGCCCTTCCTGTTTTCTGTCATCAATATGTTAAATACATTATCAATGTCACCCGTGACACTCTTAAATCTGTAAATATAAGTTCATATTTTCATAAAAGCTATGAATTATAATAAAAAATTGATAAGGGTTTGAACGTTGGTCGCCCGAATTGAGGTCCTTCTTCACTTCTAATCTTCAGCTTCAAATTTCTTCACTTCTAATCTTCAAAAAAATGATATGCTTATTACAATGAAATCACTGGCTTCGGTGAAGTTAAACGTGAGGAAACCTGTACTCCTGAGTGTACCATATGAATCTCGTGTAGTCTACCGTGGACAGCGTGGTACACCAGTGCCCACATTGTGAGAACCCGAGCCCAGTAGTGGGACAGATGAGTTACAAAAATGATGAAAATTGATTTTTAACTTTCAATATCGTGGACAGTAAACGTTTTTAAAAACTTTTTAAGACTCAAAAGTCTTGCCGTGACCATGACTCATGCAACTGGGTCGAAATATCGGTATAAGTAACAATAATCGTAAGTAACCCGTTAAAAAGTTCTTAAAAATGATGTAAAATTCCCCTTAACTTAATAATTATTTAATCGTTTTCGTTAAATCTCTTTAAATCGTTAATATTAACAGATTCAATTGTAATCCAATTACACATTCGTTTGAAGTAATATACGCGGTCGAATGGAATAATTAACGTTAATGGATATTATTAAATTAAGCCTTAACGGATTATAATATTGCATTTTAGTAGCATAATATACATATTATAGCGGCTTAATATCAATTTAGTAATTATCGTGGCTTTATGTTACCGCCTAGGTATGTTGGTAAGTTGGCTGTTGGTCTAGTGGTTTATGAACCTGACTGCTATACCAGAGGTGGTGGGTTCGATTCCCACCCTGACCAAACTTTTCTGTGATGAGCAGGTATGTTTGTTCTGTATCTGTAATAAAAATGTATATATGCTTTGTAATAAAAATGTTTATAAATGCACATAAAATATACATACATATATATAACTAAGTGTTATAAAACGAAGTGTTAATTTCTATATTTGTATATATATATAATGTATCAGTAAACTGATAAACATATATATATATATATGTATGTTTATCAGTTGTTTGATCACCATAGTACAAGTTAATGCTTAGTTTGGGATCAGATGGCCGTGTGTGAGTTGTCC
>DWJZ01010233.1:0-10238 GCA_018249125.1 Asbolis capucinus
ATGACGCAAGTAGAGATAACATGAAAGAGGAGATCAGTTGACGAAAGTAGACGCAGATATGAGAAAAGGACACAAAGAAAAAAGGAGAGAGAAAATGAGGGAGAAGTGATACATTAGTAATAAGTCACTGGAGTAAAGCGAAACTGAGATTGAGTTGTAATTAGTATAGAGAGGAAGAGTGAGTGAGAGTGGGAATAGAGAAAAAGGGATCAAATTCAAGAGAGGGAGGTCAAAAAGAACTACAAGTAACGTGTGTTTTTGTCATTGTACATAATTTTATTTTAGTGAAGTAACATGTAGGCGATGATAATTTTTTATATAATGTGTTCCATATAACTTTTGGAACATATTTTGAAACTAATATATGTTGGAAGCACAATGCAAGTCTCTAAGACGTGGGAGCTGTAAAGACCACCATAGACTACCACCCAAGAAGGCCCCCGACGCCGACGGAATTCCGAACCATCGGCTGCCGCCACCAGGCTGTTTAACGGCATTATGCGCACGGGCACCTTCCCTCTGAGTTGAAAGATGGGGCAGGTGATAATGCTCTCCAAACAAGGGAAGGACATCCGGACGAGAGCTTTAGGCTCAATCACGCTTCTGTCAACGCTGTCTAAGATCTTCGAGTGCCTCCTGCTGCAAAAGCTAATACCACATCTGACGCCTCGCCCGGAGCAGTTTGGGTTCCACCCGGAACATAGCACAACCCTTCAGTTATTAAGGGTGCTGCACACCATTACCGGAGCGCGCAACAAAGCGAGAACGCGAGTGTGCAGTGTTCCTTGACATGGAGAAGGCGGTAATCTACAAGATCTCTCAGTCGTCGGCACCAAGACGCTCGTCCTCCCGACGGCCGAGCCTTCACGCGTGACCTGCTGGTCGCGCGATGGGAGGGCAACACCGACGCTGGCTTCATAGCCGCTGCCCGGCCGCTGATCGGCTTGAGCTGGGCTGCCCTCCAGCGGGATCCACCTGAACGCCCGGGCAGCGTGAAGCAACCCCCCATTTGACACCGCGGTTGAAAGGCTGCTCACAGGGACCTTACATCATGGATGTGGCACCCCGGATGAAAAATCACAAACGGGGAGACTGGCAAGCCAGGACCGGCACGTTTTCACGTGCCGCATGTGAAACCCTCAACATGCGGACTAAACGTCTCGAACGATTCCGCACGCCCCCTGCGGAGTAGCGCGAAGACTTCCGATTCTCGGACCTCTCTGGGACGTCGTTACGCTGCTCGAACAATAGACGAAAGTCAACAATACTTGTATAGTTTTCTTTCGAAGATACTAGCATGAGTAACACGCCCCCTGTGTGTGTTACTCATGCTAGTGTGTGTGCTCATGTGTGTGTGTATTAGTGCAGAGGCATTGGTGCCTGTGGTTATCATGAAGGTTTTTTTTTAATAAAGAGACCATCTACACAAACCGGCCTATTTGCTTTCCTATCCCCAACCCACTGCTGTTACATTTGGTGTCAGAGAGAGGGGTAACCACCAAGGCAAGAGTTGCAGCGGCGGAAGAACAATCGCAGGAAGAAATTAGTACTGGAGATGGTACGTTGGCGATTCCGGCAGTTTCATGTCCTGCCTCGTCAGAGATGAGTGGGCTTCTTCAACAAATCACTGCAATGTTGTAGCAACAAGCGCACCGTCAAGAGGAGCAGCTCCGTGTACTGCAGAAGGAGCAAGCTCGCCGCCAGGAGGAGCAAGTTCGCCGCCAGGAGGAGCAGCTGCGTGCACTACAAGAGGAGCAAGCTCACCGCCAAGCGGAAGAAGCGTGACGCCAAGAAGAGCGAATACAGGAGCTGAGAACTTTTGCTTTCATAATAGTCTGTATCGAAATGGACTGCATTTTCTTGTATTGAATAATTTAGCATCTATTTTTATTTTCCATGAACTCTTATGTTCACTAATATTGGAGAAATTATTGTTTTTTCTAACATATTAAAAGTGCTAAATTAAGTTAATAAAGATTTTATAGCACTGCACAAGGCCGTTTACACCACGTATGTTTCTTTTTAAATTTTCGGCTACTGCATAATTATGATTGTTATCAATATTCATCATCACTTAGCTCAAATACTCTTCGCCATTTGAGACGTTCTGTCACAGCAGGGTTAAGAAGATTTGAGTGGTATTAAAATAAAAAGCAAGTTTTATCACCAATATACGCGTCTGCAATTTTCCCGGCTAAATCACACACTACCTACTAATGCCATCTAGAGAATGTGCATGGCGCCCACATCTGTATAATTTACGTCCTCGACAACAACAAAATTTTGTCTCACTAGAGGTAAGGCGTATTTACGCCAACAGGTTTTAAAACTAGGTATTTGCGAAAACATATTGGTGCTTAGTTTCTAGCAAGCCAACGAACACGTATTGAGTATTTAGGAGTCTTTAGAAGTATAGAGTCTCTAATAAGTATGGAGTATAAAGAAATACGGACATAACGCAAACGCGTATCGACAATTTAGGAGTATGGACTCTAAAAGTATGAAGTCTCCAATAAGTATGGAATCTAAAAAAGTAAGTAAGTCTTAATCGTAGATATCTATAACGCTTATTCTGGCCTCAGCAACGAGAATAAACCTTACTGTGTAAGGCTTTTAATGTGTAAAGTTTAGAGCGGGACTATTTGTTATTTATAGAATATATTTTGAATTCCAAAATAATGTGTCAACCTCACTACGAAACTCGAACAAAGCAAACAAAAGCAAAAACATGCTTTTCCTACTCTAATATTTTAATTTTGATTTGATTGTTTGCTCGTTTGAATTGAATACGCTCCGAAACTACTGTGCCGATTTAAAAAAATCTTTTAAATTTAGAATTCTACATTATCCCCGATGAAGAAAGGCTATATTTAATACGAGAAAAAGTAGGGATCCGTGTGGAAATTTCGATAATGTGATGCAACGTGTGAAAAAAAATCCTTACATCCCGTACGCTGCGGTAATTATTGACAATAGATCAACATGATGTACTACAGTTTTGCTGAGGATATCCATATCTACAGATAAATCCGCGATAACATGCCTAACTGTTACTGTAATGATACAATAACTACAATTTATTTCCAAAGCGAAGCGAGGGCAATTTTTGGTATTCTATTTTCTCAAAAATTTAAAAATAAGTTGATAAACAACGTACTTACACTTTAAGAGTAATTTCGCGATTTTTTTTTTATATACTCAAAGCAGATAAACGAGCAGACAGGTCACCTGATGGTAAGTGATCACCGCCGCCCATGGACATTAGCAACACCAGGGGCATCGCCAACGCGTTGGCGGCCAAGAATGAAGTGATGGGCTCGCTTCTTGAAGTACCCCATATCATAGCTTTGAGGGAACATCGTTGTAGGAAGTTCGTTCCACAACTTGCGTGTCGGACACGCGGAAGGAAATGACGTGAAAATCTGACAGTAGTGGAACGCCAGGTATCCAGGTGGTGTTGGTGGAACCTGAGTTTCCATCGCAGTCATATTAGATATCTGATTCCATTATAAATTATATACAGTATAATAGTCGATAAAATATATCAATATCAATCAAAATTCAATAAATAATAATTAAAATTAGAAAATTTTGGACATATTGCAAAGTATACAGTGGAACCCTTACACAAAGTATAAATAAGAAGAAGAAACATTTATTCGGCGTGAAGCTTCAAATACAACAATGTATTTTAACATATATAAAACAATACTATTGTTTTAATTCGTTATTGTAGCAGTCGAACATGCGAACTTCTAAATACTCGTGGCGCCAGTCTTTGGAACGCGTATTAACGTACTCACAAGACTATGTATGGATTATAGCGAGTACGACTCACCTGTAGTCTGTGGTAGTGTTCTATGGATCAGAATAACAATTCAAAATACGTGATTACTTATAAGTCATATATTTTTCAAAAAAATGTGTTGTGGAATTGAAAGAAAGTGTGTGGAATAAAAGAGAAAAATAAAGGAATGATTAAAAACTATATGTGGCCATATAGGCTTTCACCTATAACACATTATAACAATATTTTAGAATAAGTACAAAATATTGTGGCTTCGAAAGATGCTGTTAAAATTAATTCGCTATGTCCCAGCTTGCTGGGGTAGCTGTAAGATATATAAACGTCCATACAGTAGAAATGTACTAAAACTAAATGAGAGAGGAATGTATCAAGATATGTTCCCCAACACAGCTGCGTAAGTCTTTAAAGTATAGAAATATATAATTACCCATTTTTATTTTTACATGAGATATTTATTACTTTGCAGAAATGAGATATTAGATCTAGTAAACAAGTCACCTCAATGTGTGTATGCTGGATTTGATCCAACCGCAAACAGTTTGCATGTAGGAAATCTATTAGTAATAATTAACCTCATACATTGGCAACGAGGAGGTCACAGCGTTATTGCTCTAGTGAGTAATTTCAACGGTATTGAATAAATAATAGTTTAAAAATCCCTGTACGAGGATTCCTTGTCATAAGTGACTTTGATAACACAATTAAGATTGTCTGATCTGGCCCTTGAGACTAACAACTTTTCTGTTAACATTCCCTAATATTTAGTGTGGAAATATATGGGGTCTGTTTTTCAGCAAATAAACATTATTACTTCAATGAATAACTGCCCCAATACTGAGCATGGGTTTCCACTCACAATGTCTTGTTCTCATACTTTTTCAAATTCTCTTTGGTGTAGACAATAACAGAAAAGACATTAGTCTAGGAGGCAGTCCACTAAACAACTTCTATTTTTATGCCAAATGTTAGTTCAAAATATATGAGAACCAGAGTATCTGAAATTTCCTTTTATTATTGTAGCTTGGTGGAGCTACAGGATACATTGGAGACCCAAGTGGCCGAAGTACAGACCGAGTTGCATTAGGGAGTGATGTCATAAGAGAAAACATTGAATGCCTCAAAAAAAATCTTGAGACTGTATTTGAAAACCATAGGAAGTATATTTGGTCAGAAAATAAAGATATGTTGAAGCCAGTAAGGTATTAAGATATACCGTTTTAAATATTACTGAAGCCAAACAAAAATTCAAGCTTAAAATCATAAAAATTTCCATACCTGGTGAAAGAAGAGAAATCTTCATTCATTCTTTTTGTTTTGTCATCACAGGCAGTTTTCTTCTACATGTTTGATAATTATGTATTATACTCCTCCATCCATATTTTACCATTTCTTTTGTGTAGGTAGAAGAGAGCTTATCAATTCTTGTAAATATACAATAATTAAGGAAAATATGATAAATTCTGGCAATTTTATTGTTTGGGCTTGACATGTAAGATATCTTTATAACATTTCAGGATAGTGAATAATGAGACGTGGTATAGAGATATAAATTCAATACAGTTTGTTAGTGAGATAGGTCGTAACTTTAGAATGGGTACTATGTTGCTGAAACAGAGTGTACAAAATAGAATTAACTCAGATACTGGTATGAGCTTTACAGAATTTGCATACCAAATATTCCAGTCATATGATTGGCTGCATTTGTTAAAGGAGTATGACTGTAGATTTCAGGTAAATAATATTTTGTTCCAATTCAAAACATTTTATTATATTTTAGGAACACATAGCTTGCTTAATAAACGTGAAGAATTTAAAAACCTTTGGTTTATAATAAAACATATGAACCAAATAAAATATTTTTTTAAATTGCAGATTGGTGGGAGTGATCAAATGGGCAACATTAGTGCAGGGCATGAACTAATTAGTAGAACGGCTAAAAAAAATGTATATGGTTTGTAAGATCTATACATTATATTCTGATTTAAGTAATTTGCGCATTTTCTCTTATCAATACTATTTTCATAGGTTTAACATTGCCTTTAGTAACAACTGAAGAAGGAGACAAGTTTGGAAAATCTGCCGGCAATGCTCTATGGTTGGATCCAATTAAAACCAGTCCTTACAGCCTGTACCAGTATTTCATTAGGACAAAAGACTCAGATGTGGAAAGGTTGTTGAAGTTGTTCACATTCTTCAGTTTAGGTGAAATAAAGGATATAATGTTCAAGCATAAAGAGCACCCAGAAGAGAGATATCCTCAGATGTGTCTTGCTGAACAGTTAACTACTTTAGTTCACGGAGGTTAGTTTATCATACTCATGTTTAGATTTTAAATCACTATAGACAATTTAAGTGTTCATCACCTCCAGAAGGGTACTATGGCATGATCTTGTGTCTTGATCATAAGGATACGACACGAGAGATTAGATGAGATGTTTATGCCTAATAAATTTAAAATGTGAACCCAACAAATGTGACGAATTATATAATTTTTTTATATTGTTTTAGAGGAAGGTCTCACAAAAGCACGCAAAGCAACAGACGCCATTTACAGTAAAGATGTAAAATCTCTTGTTACGCTAACTTCAACTGAACTAGAACAAGTTTTTGACAGTGCTCCTGTCATAAATTTACTTTTGTCCCCTGGTATCACTGTATTGGACATTGGTTTGAAGGCAAAATGTTTCCCGACAGAGAGTATGTAGCCAACTACAGATTTATTATAATTTGTGATGAATTATGTATGTGTTTAATACTAATTTTCTTTTGTATATTTTTAGGTGACGCTATCAGAATTATTCAGGCTGGTGGATTTTACATAAACCATCAACGAATGAAGAAAATCGATGAGGTTATAACACAGTCAGCTCATATATTGCCAAATCTAATTTCGCTGCTTCGAGTTGGCAAAAGGAATTACTACATTGTAAAGTGGCAAACATAAGCACTAAAAATCTGTTAAAAACATTGTATTGTGGTTGTAAATAAAAGAATTTATTAGTTTTGGAATATAGTTATTATTACTTACAACAGAAGCTTGTATACTTGCAGTATATATAATAAAATGCATATCACATAAAACATCGTAAATACTACATAACATAGTTAAGCCTAAATTAATAATATTCACTGAAACATAGTGGCCCTGCAACTCATGCTCGATGCACTTTCGAGTTGTTAATATCATAAAAATATGGCTATCCGTCATGCAACATGTTTGTGCACCCGTCCCGCGCCGGCCGCGGTTCAGTTAACAATCTCCTAATATCACAATACTCGTTTGCAACACTAATTGTACAAAAAGTATAAAGCATAATGGTACGCGTAATAAGCGAAATTGACGTAAGTGATATGTCTTCATGGAATTATGAATTAGCTGATCGAATATATTAATGTCCATTTAAATTATCGTTCAATGAGCGTTAAGATGAATATGATATACCTTGTTTCAATAATGATTATAAAAATACTCTTTTATGAAAGATCCCGGCTCGTCCTCGCGTAGTATCGCTAAACATCACTTATTACACTTCTCTCTCGTCTTAATTATAATACATAATGATTTTATCGTTTATATAATTCAGAAAATGTATAATTTAATTGGAATGTATCATATAGATGCAACCGGTTTAAGACACTTTTATAGTGAGTTTTCAGCGATTCATAACGAGGACGACCCGGGACACTCAAGCGATTACATTTGTACAAAAATAAATATTTCACTCGCAAAGAAAACTACGGAACAAATCGCATCGCCTCTAAGCGCTAGACTGGAAAAATACGTCCGAGTATCGTACGAACGATCGGTCGTGACGGACGGCGTCGTCGCCGCGCACGGCACCTATCACCTTCAGTATAACCGGTATACTGGCAGGATGGGACTAGAGATCGGTGCTCTCGTGCTGGGCGGTTGGGGCGACCGGCGGGGGCGGCGCCGGCACTAGCGGGCGCGGGGGGCGAGCGGGTTGCGGACGGGGGGACGTCGCGCCGCCCTCCGTAATACTACCCTCCGACTGCGACAGCTGCCGGCTCGCGCTTGAAAGTCCCTTGGGCTCGTCGAGCTCGGCGTCCTTCCCGCCGGAGCTGTGGGTACGCTGCACGGCGTTTCGGCCGCCCTCATCCCCGTCGGGCCGCGTTTCACCCACGTGAATGACGGTCGGATGATGCTTGTCGACAGTGTATATGTGCGTGCGCTCGAGGACGGTGGGCGCCACGTCCTGCGCGTCTGTGAGCGACGAGCGCGGTCCCCGGAAGCTCTGCGGGCGCAGTGTGGCGGGCCGTTCGGGCACGGCGGGCTTGTTGCGGAGCTGCACCTCCCCATCGTCCCCGGTAGACGGTAGCAGCGTACGCGGCGCGGCCACGGGGCGCGGCGGTGGCTGCGTGCTCGGCTTTATCGCCGCAGTCTTCCCTGCGAGCGCCTTGTCTGTCACCGCTCGCTCGGCCCCGAGCGACACCGGCCCGCCCGACACGTCGCCGACCTTCATCCGACTGACAATCCCGCTTTGAGCTGTCACGTTCTTCACGACAAGCGTAGATTCCTTGTCGTTCCTATTTTCTGTCTTCAAGTCGAACTTGTCCTTTTCGAATTCCAAGCTCTGCCGCCGAGTGTCAGTCAGGTTCTCTCGGCTTCCGCTTCGGGTCGTCTCGTCCTTCAGCGCCTTGCTCTGTCGGTACGTCGATCTGTTGATAGTCTGGACTCCTGTGATGACCTTGCCCGTGTCGGAGATGACAGGACGCGGAGGCTTAGCGGGCTTCTCAACGTCAGCCTTTGTTGCGGCTTGATCTTTAACGGGATCCGCCGGCTGCACCTGGACCTCCACTTTTTTGTTTTTGTCTGGCGTGAAGTTCGGCGGGACGGGCGCCAGGGGCTTGTTTTTCCGCCTCATGATCGGTTTCGGGCTACCGTGCGGTGGACTAGATTGATCTGACAGGGAACTGTTGGACTGAGCTTTCTTCATCTCGTTTTCAAGTAATATTAAACTAGTGTCGTGACTGTTGCTCCTAGAATGGCGGCCGGCTACCTCGTTGGTGGTTTTTAGGGAATTTTGGTGATTGTAATCGAACATTGACTTGCTCATGCTGCTGTAGTCGCCATTTGCCTGCTCCTGGCTGAGAGCTGCTGTTTGGTTGTAGCCTTGGACAAAGTTTGGCGTGAAGCCGTATTCACATTGATCGGGGAGGAGGTCCTCCTTCGAGAACGAAATGAAAAAATTGAGTTCGTCTTTAAAGAACCAGTCCGCATGCTTGATGAGGAGTTCCACAACACAATTGACTGCGGTAGTAATATTCATATCGAAGGTGCTCTCATCTGCAGCCCATAAAAGATTGGGAGCGATGACGATCGCCAGGTTGGATGGTGTCATCTTGTTAGTGGCCTGATTTTGGGTCAAGGCGGAGAGAAACTTGATAAGATACCTGAGATTTTGGAAGTTAGCGTCGGGGAGAAGATGGATCGCTTCCCAGAGAGCGTTGAGTCTGGCCTGTTCGGTGCTGTGTCGGGAGGCGAGGAGGAAGTGTTCGTAGAGGCGGTATGTGAGGAGGGGCTCGGGCAGCTCGCGGAGGTAGGACTTGAGGACGGAGGCCACGACGTGCATGTCTCGGTAGTCGCGCGGTAGCGGCACGCTGAACAAACCCGCGTCTAGCGACAACTTCATCCTTCTCACTTTTGAAGTACCTGCAATTATAATGAGACTTTGTAAAGTGAACTACGAAGCATAAGTTAAAAAATGTTTCGTGTTTGATCATCACAACACTTTCAATAATATCTGAAATGTCATAAATTCGAAATAATTTAGTTTTGTAAATATAGTATCTAACAAAATGAAAAAGGAAAAAAAATATGATTAGAAAAGCCGCAACTTTTACTGAACATAAACAATGTTGATTATAAATCTATTACACTATAAATTTTATTATTAGTATAGAATAAAGATTTATTGTTTAGTGTGCAAAAACCAATAAACATTTGGACTCACTGCTTGCCAGCAGATAAAGGCGACTCAAATAGCATCTATACTATAATAAAACTCAAAGTGCATTTTTCTGTACATTTAATATTTTTGTAAAACTTTTATGAAGGGGACTCTAATATCGAGATACGAAGTGCGGCTGAAAAGTTTTGAGCCTAAGGTATTAAAAATACCGATAGAAACGTATAAAAAACCTATTTTTCAATGACCGCGCACACCTTATTCATGTGCAAACGTGATTATGCAAACTGTCGCATATTCGTTCCCTACTGATGCCAATAGCTTCAGCTATCTGCCACAGCTTAATTCGCCCCTCTTCTAGAACAATTTTTATTCAATGTTTTCTTCGGTAACGGCGGTGTTTGGGCGTCCAGACCTGGGATCATCTTCAAGCGAATCTCTGCCTTGTTTTAACACTCGGCTCAACGTTTTACGGTCGCAAACGAAGGTGCAAATTCCCC
>DWJZ01010234.1:0-10238 GCA_018249125.1 Asbolis capucinus
GAAATCCCACATAACCTGAACCTTCTAGGTTTGGGTATCTTTCGAAGATTTCCCCCTCGAAAACAAAAAAAAAAAAGACAAGGCAAGGAGGAAAAGGCCAGGAGGACTGAGGGAAGAGGAGCAAAAAAATTCAGTTTTTTTGCGTAACCTATGTAAGTTCTGTATTTCTATATTGCATACCTTTGAATAGCTTATCTTTACGTTTAAAGTTAGTTTCTACATTATCTCTCAACCAGTACAACACAAATATGCATATAAACTTTCTGCCACAAATAAAGGACTAAGTTTCGGTATGGAAAGTTCCTTGGAGGGTAGAGGACAGGGCCGCTGCGAAATTATCATCGATACGAGGACAGCGGTACGAACAGTTGGAGCCAGATGCGGCCAAAGTTATTGTTGAACGCTTCGCCAATAGCGATATCATCTATCTCACAGTAGGCCCACTTAGTAACAACCGTTTCAGATAATATTTGCATAAGAATGATGACCTCAATGCAAACCCATAACTGTTCCACTATGCGAGAGGTGCAAATCATAGTTCACCAAGCTGTCCAATAAGGATTAGTCAAGGGGTTAGTTGCCAAACCAAGTGCTGGAAGTTTTTATGCCTCCCATAGACCTCCGACACAGCTTAACGTTATCTGAACATAACAACCTGGACCGACAGCTTTGAATGCTCCTCAAAGCATGGAACCGCTCATGAAATTAGCACTAGCAGTCACCCATCCTTCTTCATCACCAACCGTGTCCACTGTTGCTTAACTTTTTTGCAACAAGACCATGCCAAGCTAGGCCATGAATTCTTGCACCAGCAGACATAAATGTAATGTTCGTGATTTCTAAGACGTCTATGCGCAGGCCAACTAAGAAAAACTCCCAGCGCGAGACAGACGGTACGTTTTTAATCAGTGACGGTAGTGTGGACCCATTTATCTCAGTCAGTTATATTAAGCTGTGCGCAGACAATAAGACATTCGCCCGGATTATTCGTAATATATATTTTTGGTAATTGGTTGATAACCGGTTTACGTGCCTTCCGAAGGACGGAAGCATTCGAGATTGCTTTCTACTAGCGGTCAGCCATCATACTGATACTTACCGATGTTGTTCACTCGATTCATCACTTAGAATTGGCATAAACTACCGGGCTCTGTGTGGTGGAGTCTGCCTCCTCAGTAGTAGGCCGTCGATGGGTTGAAGCCACGGAACTCATTCGGTATGAGTACACCTACTGACGAAAATGAATGTACCAAGAGTTCATAAGCATCACGAAGCATCTATGAACGCTTCGGCGGCTTGTTTAGACGGTAAGCGATCGAAAGAGTTAAGGAAGCGGACGCGGTTGGTATGAGGACGGGCGAGTGTTATAATCGAGTGGGTTAGTAACGTCCTGGTGTTAACGCGTCACTCACCATTGGCGACGCATCTGCTTTTGCCTGCTTATCTTATTAAAAAAAAGTATAGATTATCAAGTTAGGCTAAGTATGGTAGTGTGTAGCAAGATCACAGTGATAAGTACACGGTTGGCAGAGCATGTGAATGAAATATCGTCTTAATTCTGCTTTAATTACCTCTGCGGGAACGTTTTGTCACGCGCGGGGTTTGAAGTGCGAAACTAATTAGAGAGTTAAGATGTATAATCTTTAATGAGTTCCACTTTCGTATGATAACTTTGATATAGTAATCGAGGTAATGGTACTGTTTAAACACGACGCTTTTTATCTTTTGACACTTTTTATTATCATAGCCGATAAAACGCAAAGGATTGGAATAAGTTGCCCGCGTCGGTGTTCCCATTCGATTACATTGTAAATGTCTTCAAGTCAAGAGCGAATAGGCTTCTGCAAGTTAGTGCGCTTACCATCGAAGATTTCATCGCCACTTACCAACGGCTGGAAACGTAGTTATACGCTAACTTATCCAAGGTAAAAACCAAACTGTCTGCTCGTTTCTCAGTGTCTCGTTACAGCATGGTGGTAAGTGGCCACGTTTCCACATCAACATCAGAAATCGTAAGAACTGATTATTTTAAACCAAAAAAAAAAACAATTAGAACAACTACTTGGTTCACGACACAATAACATATAATGTAAATAAATACTTTAAGATAATAATAAAATAATTGCAAATTGAAGAAAATACTTCTTTTTTTTTAATAATCAAGACTTTTTTCAATAATCTACTGTCCAATAATCAACCTTCAGCAGCATAATATTAGACATATACTCCCCTAATTTTCCCCACTTAAAATAATCGTACACTCTACAGTTTATAAAAATCTATATAGCTGCAATATTTTAAATCATAAATAAAACGAAAACCGTTTACTTCGTCTTAAAAACCAGTAGCTCACTTAACGAAAGTCAAAAGTCAACAATGCGAAATTTCTACATCAATTATAAAATTAATCACAATAAATTAGAGGAAAATTTTAAAGATTATCTCTTAAATTTTTCTATATATAAATAATTGACAATGTCTTAAGTCTCGATAGTTACACCGATTAATTATTAGTTTTATAAATAAAATATTATCTGTACTTTATTATAACTGATCAAAAATATAATTCTCTACATAGATACATAGATAATATATTGTGATGTATTAGCTTTTCCCAATGAAGTATACATATAAATACACACAAACTTTCATCCCCTTATTCAACCCCCTAAACTTTTTCACGATCACGAAGAACTCGTAAACAAACTTTCATTTTGTTTACAAGTTTTACCCCTTTTTTATACCACCCTTGGGGAGACTGGTGGCCGGTGGGTTATGTGGGACTCCTGGGACAGACACCCCTATACCCACTTAAACCACTGGATTCTCCCAACCGTATAAGTGGAGAGGCCTCGGAAAACAGCATAGCCTTAACTACCGAGACCGATCCGGCGGGTCTGTCTCCCTCTCGCGCTCCGCTACCTCCTTCTGCGAGATGACTTCTTCACAGGAGGCCATCGATATCCAGACCTGTTCGCTCCCGAGCATCTTATATATAACGCTCAGGAGGGTAAGGTCGGAGCCAACCTCTGCCACCAAGTTGCGGCGTTGCTCCGCCCAGGCGGGACAAAGCGCCAGAGTATGGTGTGTCCTCTGCTATTTGGCAATAGTGGCACAATGGAGATGCCCATCTCTAAATCCCCTATATCAACCTCAGGAAGCATCTTTCTGCGAAAAAAGTAGCCTATGTTTTTCCTCAAATTCTACCTCCATACTAAGTTCATTAAAATATGTTCCATAGAAAAAGTAACAGACATAAAACAGACAGAGTTACTTTCATATTAATAATATTATACTGCGTGAAGTCCGAAGTTACCTAATTTCTGTTCGATGTAGGCTTCTTATTTCGCTTTAATTTCAATTCTACTTATTTCAATAATAATTGAGAATACATCGAAAAGACTCAACAATACAATGTTCCGAGAATTTTTATTTTTTAATAAATATTCAGTAAACTGAGTATCAAATTTGTTGGCCAAAACATTACTCGTACCTTCTAATAATATTTTTTACCCAACCGTGCTTGTACGGAAGATTGATTAGTGTAATAAGCTCTTCTCTAAAATATTACAGCTTTAGAAAGCTCTGCGTTAGTTTCATAAAGCTGTATATCTGTTTAATTAAAAGCCGGTCCGCTTTCTTATTCCTTTATGTTCAAGGTACGACCTCATAAGGAAAAACGGTACCTTAATAAGATTAATTTGGTATCTTATCTAATATCGTTTTTATTACATATTATATTTATAATAAATAACTATAATAATTGCTTGGAACAAACATATTGAAAGTGTATTATTATATTATAGGCTAATCATTGCTTTTATTTCACTTCGTCAAAATAAGACCCAATATTATGTATATTCAAAATTAAATCAAAATTAATTTATTCAGATAGGCATTAGCAATACAGTTTTTGAATCCAACACTGTTTTTGAAAGGTGCTTTATTGAATAGAAAAAGCCGTATTTAGCCGTTGTGAAGCGGCTTAGAATACAATCCCATGCTGACCTCTCAGGGTGCCGTAAAAGGCGTACAGAAGTTAGCTGCTCGGTGGTATGGCTTCGCGGAAGGATTATTATCATTTAGGGAAGCCCGTCTGGCTGGCTACCACTATCTTGCTTGAGTCAGTCGCCAAAGGATTCGTCGTTTTCCGGCTGGGGGCTTGAGAGCCAGTTCTCCTCTTTTTCTCTCCCTTCTTCATCCATCCTCCTGCCCATTCTCCTTCTATCTACCGTCCTGAATGTTGTTATGTTGTTTATGTATCTGGGGTCAGTTGCCGTCGTTATTAATCCCAGATGCTTTAGCAATATACCGCCCTCCCTTGTCTCTTTCTCTTCCCGCGTATGCGGGTCTATGACTTCCTTCCACGCAACGCGTTAGTAACACCTCAGTATGGTGTTATTAACGTCTATGGGCTGCGGTGATCACTTACCATCACCTGACCGTCTGCTCGTTTACCTGCTTAACTCAATAAAAAAAGAAACTGCAAAAAACACTTCTCAAGACATCCTTTAAAACAACCAATTATTTATTTAATATTTAAAAAAATACAATTTAGGAAGTACGCAAAACCTAAGATACAAAGTCAATTTTCCAAACATCTTTAGTTGAAGGTTTGCACTCCATAGAATTCCTCATAAAATACTCAACGGTGTGAAAAGTCTACCGCACTTGACAAACAGGGAATACGGCTTACTCTTCATATAGTGACATGCCATCTGACCCCAACAGTGGGATAGTCGTGGGCTGCAACGATCGTGATGAAAAATAATCTTTCACTTGTGTGCGCGAGCTAAAAATGTTTTCCCTGAAGTAAGTTAGTGAACTGATATAAAATCTCAGGGAGCTATAACTAATGTTTTATCTAACCGCAGATTTCTCGAAGGCTAAAAAGTAAATGCAGCCGGATTTCAGCTTTTTAGCTCCTCAAACTCGCAATATTTTGTGTAAATGAGGGTAGTTTATAGGTTTCGTGCGGCTGCCACACGAGAGTCGCGTAAAGAACCTGTCTCACTGCTGGGAACACAATTAAATGCTTAGTCTATGAAAGTAATTAAAACATATTCTATTACAAATATATTTTTAAATAATGAGAAACTGTACGTCCTGACTTAAACTAAGCAATGTACTCGTGGTATAGTTTTCAAATTGAGTTTGCTTTTTATTCGTGATCGCTTTAAATAAATAAAAAAAACAAAATTTTATTGCAAAGATATCAAAATAAATCAGTAAAAACAGTATTCAACTTGGACGAGTCCTGACATAAGTACACACAAATCCAAACAGATGTCTTGTTCTTTTAGCCATATTAACCGCAACCCATACAACAGCTTAATTGCTTACATTTAGTCGTCTTTCAAAGGTTGTCGAAAAGATATCGTTGCTTAACGACAAGCCTATTGTACTTTACTGAAAACTACCATTGTACTGTCTATAGCGCGATATACAATAGAGTTATCGCAGTCGCTCACACGCCCGCGCGGAGACCACCCACAGACGACGAACAACCAGTACGACGGAAGTCATGAGGATTTCGAACACCATGGCATGTCCCAGCGTTGTTAGGTACAACCATCGTAATTCCGAAATCATAAGTGTCATTATGTTATTACAGATGCTTCATTTCACTTAGGCATGTAACATTGGTTTTATTGACTGAACTGAGTTCCAAATGTTTTAAATTAGGCATTATTCCAGCCTATAACTGTCCCACTACTGGGCTTGGGTCTCTGAAAATATAAGGACAATCTAGGGATTGTCCACGACACTGCTGAAGTGTGTAGTGGAAGACTTCACACACCTTCGAGAACTTTGGGGAACTCTCAGGAGTTCAGTTATAAAAAAAATTTAATACTTTGAATACGATCCTACCTCATGGTAAGTGGCGACGAAGTTTTCGATGGTAAAGCTCACTAACTTACTAGAAGACTATTCACGCATTATAATACCCACATAAGTTTATAATTTAAAGGTACTCTTAGATAAGACTTAGTGGCTAAGCCGACGAACTGCTTCGAAACCTATCTATTCTATTCCAGATGCCTATTCCAGAACGTATCTAATAACACCGATTTAATAACCATCAACAAGTTACAACCAAAACAACGATATCGACAAACAACATAACTCAATTCCATAGGTATACTCGGGAACGGGGCACCAGTTAAACCTGTTCCCTTTGTTGAGTAATTGGTGCGCAATAACAGACGACAACACCAAAGGGACTCTCCAATTGGTTTATTTATGGCAGCACTCTGAGCGTCTGAATTCTTTGGAATGCTGTGAAATTGGATATCTAAATTATAAAAAAATAGTGAAGCCCAAGCTTGTTTAAACTATGGATTCAATAATGGCTCACTACTAATCTCAGATTTCCTCATCACTAAGGAGGCCTATAGGATACTCCAATCTGTTATAATTCGAATAGGTGGGCACCAATTATACTTACAAAAATATTATGAGCGTCCTAAAACGGTTTCCGCCAAACTATACTAATTTATACACTTATCATTCAGTCTGTCAATGACCGTCGCTGAGAGGAGTCCAGTTTTATGTATCAAAAAATACCAAAGACAAGTTTCTATCAAGTATAAATTATAAAATCAAATTATAGATTTGAAGGAATAAAATACAAAAATATTTAAATGTCATAAAATATAACACCGTACATATATTACATCGTACATATTAATATGAAAATATTTAGGAATAAATACATTTTTTTAATTGTCATGTGTATTACGTGAGTAATAATTTATAAGTGTAGTCGTAGGAACAAGCACGCGACGTTTGACGTAAGTTTGACAAGATGGAATCTGAAAACGAATCAAAAACTGAAGCATCAAATGTATGAAGGAGGCATTTCTATAATTTTATTATCATCGATGGACCCTAGTCCTGTCTTATCACATTAAACCTATCCGATGATCCTTCAAAGGTTCTTCGGTTACTATATACTCGTATAGTCAAACACATGTTCGAATATAAAACTGTGTAAGATATTGAAACGATCTGTAACATTTTATCGCGAAGATAATGCAAGTCATAATAAGTAATGACGTCGTTACCGCGCTTGTTTTCCGCGGTTCGTCCATACATCACGCGGTACCTATACGGTATATAGACACGTATTCAAGATGGCTTTGACGGTTTATATGGAAAGTGCATTACTGTGCACTTTAAAATTTCGCTACAGCTTAAAATACATTGTTTTACTTTGTATACTGACATTTACTGATGAAGGTAACGGAAATGTGGGTGTACCAGAGTTACAGTACAATCGATTTTAGTTAAGCAACGGCGGGGGCGGTCGGTAGGAAATGAGTGACCGCTCGGGATAAAATAATCTTGAACGCTTCGGTGCTTCGGAGGGCATGTAAGTCCGTGGGTCTCGATTGTTTTGGATAGCAGTCGTTAAGCCATGTCGATTTCCTCAGTGTATTTTCAGACTTTGAATAATGTATGTAGTTATATTGGCCACTAAACCCCGCCAACCTGCATTGAAGCAGCCTGGTGGCTCTAGGCCTCCTCAGAAAAGTGGAGCCCCGTGCCCTTATAAAAAAATTTAAACTAAATAAATATTTTAGGACAATACACACACGGCCATCCAATCCCAAACTAAGCATTAGCTTGTACT
The DNA here is from genome assembly GCA_018249125.1 of Asbolis capucinus. Classification (NCBI taxonomy): domain Eukaryota; kingdom Metazoa; phylum Arthropoda; class Insecta; order Lepidoptera; family Hesperiidae; genus Asbolis; species Asbolis capucinus. Next base: position 7,637 of record DWJZ01010234.1, read on the forward strand.
AACTATGGTTATCAGACAACTGATAAACAAATATAATTTCAAATACATACTTATATAGATATTTTTACAACACCCAAACATAACAAACATTCCTGTTCAGCACATAAAAGTTTGTCCTGGAATAGAACCGAAACCACAACCTCCAACTTAGTAGTCAGGTAAACTAACAGGCCAGTCGTAACCCTGCGTAACTTAATTTAACCCTGTAATATCTCAATGATGTAATAGTTATTTAGCGCAATTAAGTAATAAAACTGTCACACAAGTAGTACGCAAGTTAGTTGGGTGTTAAAGTTCCTGTTGCTACCTTGTCGCTGTCTCAGGACAACGCTGGAAGTTAGCTGTTCTGGTCTGTTGCGCTAACTCTTACATTTTACATTTATTGTACACGGCTCTCGCCTCGTCATTGAGGAAGCCCAGAATGTGCGGACCATGCTGCTCCAGTGTGGATGGGTGGAGGAGTGATTTCAACCCATTGATGGCTTAGTACTGAGCACGGGTCTTTTCTTGTAATTTGTTGGCCTAGAGAATACTACACCACGCTGCTCCAATGCGGATGGAGAGGGATATCCAACCAAGTATCGGTCGTTTTCATGTCACTGGAAGGCCTCCGACAGCACAGCTAACGTTGTAGACCGCTGTCTAACGAAAACACCCGTAACCGACGTCTTTACGTACCCACCGGAGTACAATAGGAGGATTTCATATCATGCTCATAAAAGGCATAGACATATTCAAAGTCCAATTATTTATATCATTAACTAACAGCTTACTTAACAATAATAATAATTCTGTAATCGGGAAAAAATTATAATTCAACGCTTTAATGACTCGTTAAGAGAGTTAATCGTATTTTCTGATGTTTCAATAACCATCAAATCACAATAGACAAAGCCAATGTTCGATTCCACATACGAATTAATAAACAATAAGATACTTCACAATTCAATTTTCTAAAACTATAATAGACGTTGATAAATGTCGCTCATACAAAATGCAATATTGGTGAGTATGTCACAAATATCTGTATTGATCAATGCGGAACGTGGACGTACTCGGATTAATAGATAATGAAGTATAATGGAACCGTTACCGAACCGATACTCTACCGGATGCCGGTCTCTGCGATAAATACGCGTATCTACGAGTACGTACTCAGATGAGTACAGTGCGGTTTTGTACATCCTATCAACTTTTACTTTACCTTTGAAATGAACATATGTTCAATATAAAATTGCGGTCTCTGAGATACATACCTGCGTACTCCGCAGAATACTGTGCAATTTTGTACATCCCACTAACTTTTACATTAGTTTGTAATGGTAATGTAATTTGTGTAAAACGTGGGAAGGAGTATGACTGAAGGACGGAGGAAAAGAGGAAAACTGGCTCTAAAGCAAGACAGTGGTTATGTGGTCATTCAAGCAAGACAGTGGCAGGCAGCCAGGGCTTCACAGAAAGGTAATCCCTGCCCTACCACCGAGCAGCTGACTATTGAACACCATCTACGACACCCTGGTAGGTCAGCACGGAATTGAGATTTGTATTGTAAGCCGCCCCAATACGGCTAATTGGCCTACTTCACTTTCACAATGACCCAGGGTAACTTTTAAGGCTTTAAATATATCGCTTGCAAGGCCTTAATAAATATATAAATTATGACGCCACCGCCAGGTTACATTCAACATAAGTCCAATCCAAGAAATTGACCAAAGTACAGATCCCTCAAGCTACAAGAAAGTAATCTTGATCTCTTCCAAGTGGTACTGTTTAATGAACACATTGGTCTCGCAATAATACGCCGTCAATAGCTCAATTACGCTGACGGCCGCAGAGACAGAGTTCGGCGCTTCGGAAACTTCTCAACATACTGATAGAGCGTTATTTAGCCTTCAGTTAGGATGCGTCTTCATCTTACTCATTTTTAAGAGAAGAACCGATACACGAATACGTGGATGACACTGGTATGCTGTTGAAATCATTGGTCTAATAATAAAGTTATGCTATTCTATACCGGCTTCAAGCCATTGATGGCCCACTACTGAGCACAGGTCACACTAGACTAACTGAGGAGGACTAGAACATACTCCACCAAGCTGCACTTACGCGGATTTGTGGAGGGATTCGTGTCAATGTAAGTGTCAGAGGTTTTTATGGGAAGGCCTCTGACGTGGTCAAACCACATGTCGATTGCTATCTAACGATGAAACACGGCACCGATGACATTACATTCCCACCGAATCACGAAACCGCTCATGAAACTTTTGTCACAAACCTTAAGCCATCCTCCAACCGACTGCACCCGCTGTTGCTGAATTTTTTCGATCGTCTGCAATCAAATCAAGGCACCGAATACTAATGCTTTAACGCTTCAATTCCACCCAGTTTTAGTATATTTGACAGGCTAATTGGTCTAGTGGTTTACCTAACTACTACACCGAAGGTCGTGGGTTCGATTCTCATCCAGGTCAAACTTTTCTGTAATGAGCAGGAATGTTTGTTCTGTGTGTCTGGTCGTAAATATCTATATATATATACAGCCTTGGCCAAAAGTATTAGGCACCCCCAATAAAGTTACCATACAGCTGTGCTGTTTAAACAA
>DWJZ01010235.1:0-10236 GCA_018249125.1 Asbolis capucinus
TAAGGTTCTATTAATCAATAAAGTCAGTGTATTCTCAGATCTCACTCGTTTCATTTACGCTCCTAACACACCACCTTTACAGGGAGACATTTTACGGTAAACTGTTCGACGTAGTGGCATAGCGAATAAACGGGGTCTCCTATTCTGATGGTTTTACTAAGAACATCAGTGCTCTATCTCCTACCATTTCAGAGTCTATAGAGGACAAATAAACAAACTCACAAACAAACATTTTTTTAAATATATAGATTAAGGACATAAATTCTCAATTCCTCATTACGTAGTTTTGCCGCAATTACTTTAGGTAACTCCAAGAATTTTGCAGATCATTAATATTTGGTCTCTACATCTTCTGACCTCCGAGGAATTGTAACCGAGGTGACCAAGCAACAGGCGCGCTTGATAAATATCGTTAAAGCTTCTCTAACCTTCTGTTACCTAAGCGCATAGGTACTTTCATATGGATACACACGCTCTTCTAGCTTACATCAAATAAATTAATTTTATAACGTCAATTGTATTAAAATCTTTTGAATCCCGCAACACGAAACCCAAGCGTCGAAAGGACTCCTAAGCCACCATAGTGATATGGTCGTCAAAGGTGAATTTTCGAAAAAACCGAGTATCGATCCTTGGCTGACTAGCAGTTAGTTAATGTATAAACTTACTAGGGTCCGCTCGCAGCTCCGCCCGCGTCGTAACAGTGTTCATAAAAAGTAGATTATGTCACTCTCCAGATAAAAACACGTCAATCTGTCACTCCGTACCGATGTGCAAGATGGGCAAACATACAAACAATCACACTTTCTGATTGAAATATTAGGATGGATTTACCAGAAGTATATAAAATATACAAGGGTTCGTTGGCCTCGGTAGAGACGCAAGGCACAGGGCTGGCTTGCAAGGCTTCGTCCCAGCAGATATCACGGCCCCGCTCCAATGTGCACTCGAGGACCCGCCGCCGTTGGTAGATGATGCAACTGCGCGGCTGGTGCGAGCTCTGGCATAAAGCCTCGTCCAGGATGTCCTTGTATCTGAATCATAGGTACGTACATGGGTCACAGACAGAAGAAAGGAACTTACCTACTTGTGTTTGTATTGGGGTATAAAAAATTACAAACACGCGTCCCAAATCTTGAGCACAGGTGGGGAAAGAAAGATTAATATACACTATCGGCCAATACACAGCAACCGCACGACAGGCGCGTACTCAAAAGACAAGGGATATCACCCGATGAACCAATCAAGTGAAGCGACTGCATGAGTAGGTACCGGAAGCCAAACTATGGCGGCTACACAATGTTCAAAATCATAGAAGAAGTTAATTATGTTAGAATATATTTCTGAATTCTATGGGTAGTTTAGCAATACAGGATGTACCATTTGTTATCTGCCCTTTAATCTACACGTGCTTTAATCGAATTCTTTTGGATTTTGTCTTTTACTTCTAAATGTAAAACGTTATGTAACCATATTTTGGCAAATAAATAAATCTAAATCTACTTTAGCACAAAATAGTACCTTGGAACTACCTACTACCTTGGAAACGAAAAACAATCACTGAACATACATAGGGATCGAAATCGAAAGACATAGTCGTCCTCTATCCATCTTCGCTGGTACAGTTCTTATAGGACAACCTGTATATTAGGTCTATGGACACAAAATACTCTTCACAGAACCGCAAAAGCAGAAGGTCAGAAAGTATTTTTTAGATAAACAAAACGTTCTTAATACCTAACAATTTTATTGGGCTCCACGCCGCAGCTGGCAGCGATGATGACAGTGGGTTCCGCATGCTCGATCCTGGTCCTCAGTTCACGCGCTGCAAAACCTAAGGCACCCCAAACTAGTATAGTATATGTAAAGATTTAGAAAATCTAAACTAGTATAGTGGCATTTTAAGGTTATGAAAATAGCCATCAAACATGGTTTTTAATTCTCAGTTAAGTATGACGTTGGGAAGATGTACACATACCTATAAAAATACATATCTTATTAGCTACAAACAAAATCATAACCTGCCTTTTAAAATATATTTAAAAATTGGCTACTTTAATGATGGATAATTATTTTGTAAATGGCAATTACTATTTATTTTTTAATTTCAAAATATACTATTCTTATTAACTAGTAGTTAGAATTTCTACAGTAAACTTATCTATTTTAATATTAAGTGGAAATAAAAGAATTAACAATTATTATGCAATTTTGTTTTTAATGCTATAATTTTAAAATATGGTGAGGTAATAAAATAGAAGTTGTCATCTAAACTTTTTGTAAGGAAGAAGAATTTATACAAATAGTCATATACACTGAAGATTTTATTTTGAATCACACCATTCTTTCCAGTAGAAGGAAGCTATTGCATGAAGAGAGGTGACACTTAACTTTGAATTTGTGATTATATATAAATGTACTTTTAAGGTGTTTACCTTGTTGGTGTAACAAAATAAATAAATAAATACATAACTCCGAAAAGTCAGACGTGCGCGCCCTGGGTTCCGAACCCGGATCCCCGAGTAGGAGGCCGAATTCTTAACCACTAGGCTATCAACGCTGCATGTTTTTGCGTACGTTGTCACAAATATTTGCAATTATAATCTTAGTTGGGTGATCACCTCCAAAAACCACGGAGTGAATAGCACCGATCCTGTTTGTCGCCAGCATGGCAATGATGGCTTCGGGAACCAGCGGCATGTAGATCAGCACTCGGGACCCTCGCGTCACTCCAAGAGTCGACAGCTGGCCAGCCAGTCTTGACACCTTTACAGAGAATCGACAAGATAGCAATAGCCGACAAATAAGCGAATCGAGTAACTCGCATGAGATGCTCAAACTAAATGATAGTTGATGTTACTCTAACGCAAAATAGGGGCGTAAGACATTCCTTACTCTAATTGAAAATAATAATAGGGGTGTAACTGTTTAAAGTAGAACCAAGACTTACGCCCTTACTGTTCTTTGGTCTTAAACGGAAAACAATAAAGGCATAATCTTTAGATAACTCATAATACTTATGTCCATCTTCTTATTGTATGTATAAAGGCAAAACTCTTATATGCGATTTCAGCCAAACTTCTAACACATTGACTGGTCCCCCAGTGTTCTACATTGGATACTCCAGGTCTTGAAATTTTACCATAAATAAAACCTTCCCGCAAGTGAAAGCAATTTGTTGACAAAGTTTTATTTCAGATTAACAGTTAATTCGAGCATGGAACGTACAAACACAAGCAAGTATTATTTAAAAACACAAGCCTTAATTACGAGTATAGATTCAAAATAAAAAGAAACACAAAATTTCAGAACTATATGGTTAACCGTTAAGGAGTTCCCTTGTCTGGAGCCAATCCTGAACGTAGTATCAGGTTATGGTTGTCATGAAAATGCATTGTCATCGGAACTGAAGCAGTATGCAGAATTTCAGTTCCGCAGTGTAAGAGGAAGTGGATCTAATTAAGGTTGCAAGATTTAACCCGTACCAAAAAAAAATACTTACATAGTAATATACTCGTACAAACATTCACTGCAAGTTAAATAAAAGCTTGTAAATATAGAGGGTACGCCTGTGTAATTAAGCTTTTTACCTGGTCCTGTAACTCCAAATACGTGAATCTCCTGACGGTGTCGGTCAACGGTGAGTCATGGACCAATGCGATCTGGTCCCCGCGACCGTCGCGCACGTGCCGGTCCAGGGCGTTGAAGCACACGGACATTTCTCCTCCAACCCACCTGGCATGGACATAATAAGGGATAACTTGGCTCTATGGCTTCTACCCATATTAAATGATGGGGTTTTTAAACCACCACTGAGCACGTGCTCGTTCTCTTCTAGTAAGAGACGTTTTGTTCTAGTAAGAGACGTTCTCTTCTACTAACTGTGAAAACCTATTAGTTAACTATTTTTATTGTTATACTAGCTTTTTCTCACGACTGACTCCGCGTACACCCCATCAATCCCCTTTTGCCTCTTCTTTTTACAACATCCTCCTTCGCCTCAAACAGTCAACACGACATTTAGTGCGTGAATAAAAAAATTTAGTGCGTGAATAAAGAACTTTCATCCTATATTTCTACCCCTTTGAGCCTTTTTTCGCTACTTAAAGTAGTTTTACCACAAGTTCTATTGTACCTCTGTACCAAGCTTCATCAAAATCCGCTCAGTTTAGGTGTGAAAATATAACATATAGACAGACAGAGCTATTTTGACATTTATAGTTTTAGTAAGAATAAGCACACTATGAAGACATTTTTGACAATTTTGAATAAAAGTAATCGAAGAAATTTAAAGAAATCGCAAATAATAAAGAAGGCCGTTTTAAAATGGACCGCATACCATTTTGTGAAAGGCATGTTGCTTGTATCCAATACTCGGTCCCAGGGTTTTGTCCATTCCAGCTCGAGGCCAACATTGCCCCAGAAGGCTTCTGGATCCTCCAAGGACTGTCTATGAGCCTCTAGATATTCGCCAGTAACATCGCTCTCGCCTGTGTAATCAAATAAAATTAGAAGCATTAAATTGTGTTTTTCTGCCCCAAGCCGTAGCAGCGTGGTGGAGTATGCTCTAGGCCTTCAGTTATGAGGAGAGCCCCGTCACCAGTAAGGAGTTGAAGCCAATTTATTTTTGGTCAAATTTATGGTGTTATATTGTGAAGTCACAGTCGTTGTCATAGTTGAAGCGTTTATACCCTGGCGACTTGTTTCGATCACAAAAAAGTTAAGCAACAGCAGACGCGGTCACTAGGAGCATGGGTGACCGCTCGTGGCAAAATTTCATGAGCGTTTCCGTGCTTCGGTTGTTATCGTTATATAAGTTAAACGATGTCGCAAGTCTTCAGGCGGAATAAAACATTCCGACATTTTCGTTGACTAACACTAACGTGACCATTTATGTTTTGACTCAAAACGGAACATTCGTTTATTTAGATAGAGTGAGGCATCTGGTAGCTATATCCTATTATAAACCCAGTAAACACAAACTTTGTGCCCACAACAAAAAGGTTAACATTACTAACCGCACCAAATGTAGGTACTTAAAGTTTTTTCGACTTTACTTCGTCAAAAATTTGTAAGTAATGTAACGCCGAAAATACATTATTTGAATTTTTTTACGATTTATGAAAAAACAAATAACGCACAAGCAGAACTAACAAACAAACAAACAGGTCGCATCGGCTCAACTATTAAAATTTTCGCGTGGTTTCCGAAAACGGGATAATTTTGCGTCCCAGAGTTCCCTTCGGGGACAGCGAGACTCGTAATTATAAAAAAGGACGGTCCCGTTCAAAACCGGACGTCTGGTCACATTAAACACCTACATCAATACGCACCGGCTTAGTGGAGTATAACCTAAGTCTCAATAGTGGGCCATCAATTGGTTGATACCATAGGTCATAGTTCATCACGCTGGCCAAATGCGAATAACTAATCTTTACACATCTTTGAAAATTTCTTAGGGAGTTCTCAGGTATGCAATATTCACATTGTTTTCCTTGACCGGTGTAATTTTTAATCTTTATTAGGTCAGTGCAGTTTTTATCACTGTAAATGTAGTGAGAATGACTGACTGAAGATTTCGGTGTATTTTATACTATTACTTGAGCATTAGAATGATGAAGAGTATTCTTACAATAGATCCAACGATGGCTTACTAGACGGCTCATGTTCAAGTTCAGTCAAAAAATTCAGTCAATACACTGTAAGAGACGCGGGGTGTGTCAAAATAATGCATTTCAAATTTCAAATTGCGCCATATCCTAAATCACAACTTTCGTCATCACGGACGGTATTGTCGACTGGTCTAATATATTGCCTAGATACAGGGTCTACTCGACCATGTCGATAATATGTAACGTAACATCAATTTTACGATTCTCCTCCCATTTATGTAAGAAAGGTGCATTGCTCCCTGTAATCACTTTAGATTAGTAGTAATAGCCAGCTACGCCCATTGTTTACTATCAAATGCTCTAATTTCTTTGTGTTGTATTTTTAAATATTCAGTTACTTGATTATGTATACAACGATGCATACAATGGTGACATAGGTATAGAAAGAATATATTTTATAACTTTTTCCCGTTTATTTACACGTAGATACAAGGGACTCGGCGCATTTCTGAGTTATCGGAGTTATGTGCGTTTAAAGCATTTAAATGTCACTCGCTATAACGGTGAAGGAAAACATCGTGAGGAAATCTGCGTGCCGGGGAGTTTGTAAAACTCAATGGTTTGTGAAGTCTGCCAATCCACACTTGGCCAGCATGGTGGACTTCATACTAATAATAATGAGAAAATATTTGTATTTTTGTATATTTGTATTGAAACAAACACAAAGAGTACTGATCTGATTTCAAAAATTCTTTCACCTTTAGAATGCTACATCAGCGCGGAGTGACAAAGGCTATATAAAATATCTAGAAAAAAATTGTATAATATATAAAGATAACAAAATGATGAACTGGCGGGCGCTCGAGCACTCGGCAGGCGGGGCGCGTGGTAAGCGGAATGCGGGGCATATGAATATACATATGGCATAGGGCAGCATTTTGACCACCACCCACCACCACGATCAAGCGGACGAAGTCGCGGGCAAAATATTAATAAAAAATATGGGCAAAATATGAAGAAAGTTTGTATGTTTGTTTGAGGAGAATAGGCTCGAAAGTATTTTACGATTTGTACAATCTGGATAAACATAGGCAAAGAAATATTTTCAATAACGTTAGATCCGTATAAAAACTTCGATAATGTGTTCCAAAGTGTGTAAAAAATACCAAAATAATTCTTATGTCGCGTCCTCTGCTATAATTATTGACAATAGAGCAAAGTGATGTACTACAGTTTTATAGAGGACATCAATATCTGGAAATAAGTCCGGAATACCATACGTCTAGCTGTAACAGTTATGTCAAAAACTGTTTTGTTCTGGTAACTGGTTCTTACGAAGCGAAATAAGGGTGTATGAAAATAACATGTACCGTTTTGCTATTAAACGGGAAACATGTTGCTAATCAATACTGTCCCGTACTGGACTCGTGTTTCACAATGTGAGGGGTATTTTGTTTCATTTTTCTTTATTTGGGAAACATACAGTGTTTTCAGTTCAACACGCTCCTAGTGAGTTTGGAACAGGATACATGAGTGCGTGTGCACAGCCATGTTGATTTATGTTTCAAAATGCTACTTCCTTCAAATACATATTACAAATGCGAAAGTTTGTGAGGGAGGAAGAATTATTGTTATTATTTTACGCGAAAAATACTGACCGGATCTGAATGAAATTTGGCGCTGACATAATCTGTAATAACACAGACTATATTTTATAATACATCAGGCGGGTGAAGTCGCGGGCGGAAACAAAGTTAATATATGTATGTACTTCGGTTAAGTCAAATTGCCAGCAAGCGTCTGCGTCCTCTGTATCATACGTATTACGTAACCTATAAAAATATTAGACCAATCGTTCTTATATTAGACCCCGCTATACCAACCAATAGTTAAGATTTATGATATGACGCAAATTTTAATCGAACAACATGGCGCATTGTTTTATCGCCCTCGCCTTTTTTACAGTTTAAAAACACGGCAAAAAGTTTATGTACCATTGATAAATTTAGTGTTGCACTAGTGTCCGCCTGGGGCTCTACTCGCGTGTTGTCCCAATATTGATAAAACGTAGCCTTTTCATTCGGCAGACTATCTCTACATAAAAATGCTACATCAACCAGACAATCCGTTTCGATGTGAAAGATGGAAAAACAAAACACACAATTTCACATTTATAATATTATAGTAAGTAATAGTTTAATGTTTATATTGGATTTGAACAATTAAATTCTTAATGAGTAAGGAAATTTACATAACATATTATTTGAAGATTTATTTGACTGTATGATAAAAATTATATTAATGGCCACTACCTACATAAGTACATAATTGTCAACTTTGAAATGTTTGTCGTATATTATTGTGGGCTGTAGTCCAACAGAATTTAAAATTATTCAATTAATATGGTAATATTAGGGTGTCATAGTAACTAGGGCAAGGCTACTCAACCTTTTTGACCCTGGAGTTGGGCACCCTTGAACAAGAATAATTAGGTAGGTGGGGTATTATAGAATGAGATATATCTCTCCCCTGCCTACCTCGACCCTGATTACTAAAAAACTAATTCGGTATACTTATGAAAGTCCCCTTTAATCTAGTTAGTGACTATGAAAAAATGAGCTGGATTCCCGGTTTTAGGAATCAAAATCCCGGGATTACATGAGAAAAGTCCCGGACATGAAATAAAACAATTTCGCCTACTTCGATGCCTTTTCTGCAGCGTCCTATATGTAAAATAAATTAATTTATTATACATAGGTGATCAGATGTAGAATTCTTTGTCATTTTTATGTTCTTAGTAGGGTCCGTCTGCGACTTCGCTTGCATGGTTCCATTGTTGTTAAAAAGTAGCCATTGTCACTCCCCAGACCATCAACTATCTCAACACAAAAATGACGTCAATCCATGGCTCTCTTTCGAAGTGAGAGACGGACCAACAAACAAACAAAGACACACTCATATTTATAATATTAATTGCGCAATAAGCAAATAATACATAAATCAATTATTACTGTGCAGAAAACTAAGACGGCGATGCAACAAAGATCAGAATAGAAATAAGAAAGTTATAAATAAACTATAAAAAAAGAAGATGATAGAAAAATAATAACATAAAATATACTGCGATAGCTTAGCAGAAAGCAGAGCTTGAACTTTTTTTAAGCCGTATCTTGAGTGCAAATCTGTATTTTTGTGGGAAGAGCATTCCAAAGCCGTATACACTGGAACGTGAAAGATTGTGAAATAAAACTAGTACCGTGAAGTGGGTAAACCAAATGGAGAGATTCTGAAGAGCGGAGACTCCTCATGCGAATCACCTAAATACTGAAATTTGGTTTTTAGGTAATTGGATGAAGAGGATTAAAAAGTATGGAGAAAACAGAATTAAGTAAATGTAGCTGTCTAAGCTCGCAAACTGGAGGCCGTTTAAGCTGTCGATGGAAAGAAGACTCACTCTTGCCGTCATCATATCCCATACAACTGGGTCGAAATATTGGTAAAATAACATACAAATCGTGAATACCCGTTTACATTAAAATATTTTGTATCTGTGACGATATTAGTCTAAAAACATATATTCTGAAAATAATCAAATGAGTGGACTTTATAGAAATATAATGTGGTAATTTTATTTATTTATGTTTATGTCACCTCTTATAGACAGCAAACAAAGGGCATGACTTAATGCCAAATGGCAATGTCCACCAGTCAACCCTGGGTGGATGAGGTGAAGGCTGTTGGTAGGGGCTTAAACATTATCTTAATAAAATTTATATCGATCTAAATATGTATATCTACACAATGAGTAAGTATATAAAACCATATACATAAAAATAAAATATATAGAAATATATACCTAGCTAAATGTCATATAAATATATTATATAGTGTTTTGCACAATAAGTAACAGGTCGTATATAAAATAATATTTCATCCGCCTGAGTTAAAGAAGTGCTCTCGTAGACGTTTTTTAAAGTAACTTGCTGGATGGCTGTCTTAACTCGGCGGGCAAGGTGTTCCAGAGTTGTGTTTCTTGAACAGTGAATGAGTAATGGAAGAACCGCTAAAGTGCGGTGAAATTTTGATTCTAAGATTGTAAGTAGTAGAAGTACTTCGGTCAAGTCTGGGTCCATCTCCATAGTCAATTTTGGGTACTATGAGAGCGTTGTCTAGCATTAGTTTGGTATCGACAGGCACAAAATTCTTCAGACAATAAAGGGAGCGTAAAGTAACATTAACTTCACGGCACCTATCCCCCACCTGTATCCCTCAGCTCAGCGCACTATTCAGTATGAAGTCCAAGACTTTTTATTGCACCATATGAAATATGTGTGTTGTTGAAATAGATGACCGGTAAGCTGTCATAGTCAATTCCGGCTAGTAACCTAGAGATGTCTACGATTAAAGCCTGACATTGTGTTGGGTTCACTGATGTTTGCTTTTACACACGAACAGATCGAGAAAGCGAATAACCTACTCCTGGACTCGTTGACGTCTGATATGCGTAAAACAGTGCGAAAAGGAAAGAGTCACCGCGACACAGTCAGTCTTGAAAAAATAATTATGAAACGACATTGTTTCCATAACGCCTATAAGCTTCTTGTGTCCCAAAGCAAGCTCCCTT
>DWJZ01010236.1:0-10236 GCA_018249125.1 Asbolis capucinus
TAAATAGACATTTTGAAATTAACACTGGATGCACCAACGACTTCTGAAGTGAGAGAACAATTTGATATGATTCATTAATAGGTTGACGCCATTTCGCGTCAAACTGCAGACAAGAGCGCGTTAAGAATCGTTAGTAGGCGCGGCACGTACTTGAACTCGTTACGGTAATGAGAACAGGGTGACATTACACACTTTATTATAAAAAATTGGCCCGTAGTAATAAAGTTAAGGCAAATTGGTATCACTGCGTATAATGGGAAATATTAACGCAGGTTTTCATTGTAATAGATTCTATTATGTTAAGTACAATAGATGTTGGCTGATTTGGGACGAGCATTTGAAAAGAAGGGAAAATACAGGCAGGGGAAATGTTAGACGAACTAAAATGCTCAATGCATTTTAAGGGGATTAGCTAGAAAGGATGCTTTGCGCACTTTAATGGAAATTCGACAAAGAAGCAGAACATGATAGTGGTGTAACAACAACTTTATATGTACATCAAACAAGCCAAATATTTGCCCAATGTGTTGTCGGCAAAGAAGAATTGTCTCTCAAGCCCCAACACGAAAACGTGGCGACTGAGCTACGAAAAGATAATAATGTTCATATAATATTATGATGAAAGTATGTACATATAATCTGTACGTGAAGTCCTACCGCCAAGCAAGAATAATGTTGCCTCTTAAGTGACCTAGCTTGAAATCTAGGCCACTTGCGAAAAACGAAAAAACTCTTAACCATAATCTAGAATTCGACTATACGAGTACATATGATATCCTTTATATGACCCAAACAAAAGTAAAGCTACTGTACTGAAAGATGAGGAAAAAGAAATGAAATTTGCGAAGAGCGATTATTCCTTCAGAGGCGATATCTTTTAATATAATTGAGGTTCTTAAGCAGAAATAGTACTAGGTTGAATTTAGGTCCATCAAAATGAAGGGTATGTGTGTATCAGAAGTTTTTTCTGGTTTTTTACATTCAATAAATTAATGTTTGACCACAGTCCCACCTGATGGTAACCAAAGTTTTGGTCTAGGTGGTGAAACGCACTAATTTAGCAAAAACTCTATTTTCTCTTGACTCTTGAAACATTCACTCTATAATCGAGCAGGGCCACTGGTGCGGGCAATTTATTCCAGTCCTTCGCGGTACTCACGGATTATCACTTGCTTCGGTGAAAGATATCATCGTGAAGAAACAGTTGAAAGCTCCCCACCAAGTTGTGTAAAGGCTACTAATCCGAAATGTGGCCAAAGTGGTAGCAATGAGATGCTCATGCTTTAAGGGCATATTCCACCACACTACTCCAATACGAATTGGCGGAGGGGTTAACCAACTAAAGTGCTATGAGCTGTTATGCCGCCCGACGCTAAATATGACTCAACAATTGCTTTCTAACGGTAAGAACCGGGACCGGGATTGGAGCCGGGACGGCTTTTTGTGCTCTCTGAAGCACGGAAGCCCACATGAAACTTTTGGCATGCATCCATACTCCTGCAGACCGCGTTGTTGTTTAACTTTTTCGTTCACTTATTATCAATCCGACAGACTATAAACGCTTCAAATGACAAATAACAGCAATACAATAATATTAAACTCTGTCTGTGAAATGTTTAAAATATCCACGTCATTTATAAAATTTTCCGTAAGTACCGCATGTCAATTCCATGTTGATATCTGACCTAAATTAACACTACATATATGTGAATCGATGCGTTTATAAATATTCAATTACCAGCGTTGATTACCGCTGTCCATCTTCCGGAATATTTGACATCTGGCCTTGATGTCAGCACATCAAAAATTAATAAAACTCCACACAAATATGTACGCAGTTACGTTCACAAAGGGAACGATTTCGTTAGTCATCCAAGTTATACATTATAAGACCTAATTTAAAAGTAGAATGTTTATTTAATTGGCCACTGATATTTTCCAACAAGTGTCTTAGTCTAGAAAAAACTCGAGACAACTTAAAATGTCTTAATCTCATTATTCAATTTACAAATACATTAATCTATTTTTTTTCTGCTGCACGGGTTGAATATGCAACATATTAGTAGAATTATTCGTCACGCAATTACACAAAACATGCTATATGTGCTAGATTGTCAAAGTGACAACTGAAATCAAATTAAAATTTTATAACAAAACTGAAACAAAAAACTAAACGGCTCTTTTTTTACTAAACGTTACAAATGTTTATTTTAATTTGGTTTCAGAATATTTCAGTATCATTAAAACTGGTGTTTTTCAATTCGAATCAATTTTGACATTGACATTCCATCAATGACAGTTGACAAATGACAGATCCACCCAAGCTTACAACTTACCGCTTTAAATCATGTATGCAGACTTGTAGTGTCATTATATTCGTTTTTAGGTTACAACTCGACGACCTAAAAAGATGCAGTGAGGAGAAAACTTCGACAATTACTCTTGTGTCAACCATGTCACGTATCGGAAGTTCTCGAGTGAAGTGTCGTAAATTTCTCTGACAGTCCAAAAGCAAGTGGTTTTAATTATAAGCTGACGAATCAATGCTCGAATAATGTAAGAACACTCAGAGTTTATTTTGCTACATTCATATTTATACATTTCTATAAATGTATATCCATTGTATATAAAATAATACATACCATATATATACTAGTATACTATATATGTATATTACTTATAAGTAATCAGTTTTGAAGTATAAAAAATTGTTTGTCTGTTTTTGTTTTTAATACGGTGAGTATATACTTATGTTGACAAAAATATATTTTAAGTTACTATATGTTCTATACAAATTATATATACCCGTATACATATATACTACAAGGTTGCCGCGTTAGTAAAAAGGCCGCCAATTGTGTTTACTAATTTGTGAAATTGTTATTTGTTATTATTATTTACTTTATTATTATTATTATAAATATTCTATACTATATTATTTATATATTCTAACTATAAAGATATATACCTGGCTAATTGAATATTCTTAATACACGACCAAACCGTTCATTTATTTGTGAAAAAGCTAAATTAAATTATGACTATAAAAAGCTGTAGGATAAGCTTATCATTTTAACCAGTATTCATTAAACCTTCGTTAAAACGGACCTGCAAAACCTAATGTGGAACATACCCATTCCATACAAAATTAACACCTACAAAACGTTCTGGGTCATTTTGATCCAATGTTACAAGGAGCAAATTTTATTTATGTCGCTATAAAATCGCTCTAATCAAATAAAAATCTCGTGAGTCCTAACGTCAACTTTAATTCTACTAAGTAGATCTAGACCACATTGTACGAGGAAGATTAATTTGATCTATAAACCATTTTATGTCCCCTCAGAACAGAGAACAGATATCGTACGACCTTCACAAGGACTTTTATTAGTTAAGTTGTCAATGTCTAGATAAGGAGATTTTCTGTTTATCGTCTCATTTCTACGTCTAAGAGATATCTCTTCAGCTTTTACAACTTCGTTCCCAAAAGAGTAATGTTCCTTATTACAGAGATTTAAATCTTTAAGTAGAGAATAGATCTTTACTATGATTTTTGACCAATCCGTACAAAGCCAGTTTACTGCGACCCCTCAAATTTGTGAGTTGAGATCCAAGCCCAGTAGCAGGACAGTTATGGGTTGCAATGGTGACTGATTTTACATCGAAGACTTCATCGTCACGTATTTATCATCATCATTCCTCATATCATATCATCATCATCTTAAATGGGATTGTAGTTAAGTCCTAAGGTATTTAAAGTGTATAAAAATAACCATGGAACGATTCTTAGTGCGGTTCAGGGACAGACTTATACTTTAGCATTTATAACATTTGTACGGGTTACATTTCTGTTTTTTTTATAACCAGAAGGCCTGACAAAAAAGCATGCAAGGCACCTGACGGTAAGTAGTCACCGTCGCCTATGGACATGAGTAACGCCAGGAGGTCACCAATGCAACGACGGCCTCGAACGAGAGCTCTTTTTACCTCCTTTTTAAAGATCCCCTTTTATAGCGCGCTGGGAAAATCTCAAAAGGAAGCCTATTCCACAATTTGCAGGTGCCAGGTAAAAATGATCTTGAAAACCGGACCGTAGAGGTCCTCCACGAGTCCAGTTAGTCTAGATGGAACTTCAACCTTCAGCTAGTGGTGCGATGATGAAAAGGTGAAGTAGGCACCAGACCGAATAATTCCTTGAAGCACTCACAGAGACAACCGATGTCCTCAAACTCAAGTGCTCTAACCTGTGAGTTGTTAATACGGACTGCGTGCTTTTGTATGGCGTCATATAGACGGAGTTCATATTGTGGCACACCTGCCCAGAGGTGAGAGTAATACACCATGTGCACTTGTGCTTAAAAATATTTGCAAGTGCTCTACACTGAAGTACTGCTTCGTCCATGTACCTTCAATAAGGAATGCTAAGACAGTTTAATTTGGGCTCAATTACCCTTTATTCTGTTACGTTGGTATTAAAACGTAGTCACCAGAATAACTTAGTTGTTCAATTGTTTGACCTAGTTAAACGCGAACATTTTTACACTTTACAAAGGGAAAAAAGTTTGTTCGGTTTATTTATAATTTAATTAATAATTTGAGGCGATGGCAAAAGTTTTTTTACGAAATATGGACAAAGGAATCGCCACGTGATGGTAATTGATTACCGCCGCCCACGGACATGGAATCAGCCTATGTCTGGACATAGGCTTGTCCTAATTTGCGCCACTTTGACCGGTGCTGAGCCTTTCGTATCCCGCTATCTTCTTCAAGTCAGGCCTTCCAAGACGTGGTCTGATTTCGAAGACATCAGTTATCGCTCCTTCGAACTATGGGGACTGCCCCTTGCTCCCTCAGCGGGCTAATCCTGTAAGCTATCTTGTCAGTTATCCACGGACATTTGCAACACCAGATAAAGGCATGCAAGATGATGGAACATCTGCAACCGCGGAAAAGACTATGAAATGAAGAGTCAACAATGACAACAAAAGACCCAAGGCACGATCAAATTACCATTTCAGGATGACAGAAGAAGAATGTGGAAAAAGATTACTAATCAATGGAGAAAAAGAAGATACTTTTCTCGATCGTAATACGGATACTCTAATAGGGATGAGGACAGGGAGGATAGTTAGCCAGGTCAGCAGAGAAAACCCTAGCAGCATGTAAGAGAACCGTCGAGGTAACTTTAGATGATATAAACCCCAGAGACCTCCAAAAAGACTAGCAGGGAAAGTTGACTTGGACTGACAGACAGGCCCTTTCAACCCAAAATAAGGTAATTTAAAAAAAATGAGTAATTAAACAAACAAAATATCCGAGAAGCGACAGTTGTTTGAAGATAAAGCAACTGTGTACGTGCAAAGTAATATAATCAAGCGTAGGTTGCGTGTGACACTAGCGCCCCCTTTCAGTAATTACGAATGTAAGACTTATAACGTTCGTCGCATGAGAACTGCGAGGGTTTAAAGGAGTTTTATGTAATTACCCGAATACCCTCGCATCTCGGTTGTGACTAATTCGCCTTTGTAATAAGTTACAGGTGTACGAACGGTCGGCATTCGGCGAGATCACCGGACGGCATTTTCAAAATGGCGGACTTCAACCTCCGGTGATAAAAATGAATATCTTAAAAATTTTATAGCCTAGCCCTCCGTAATATAAATTGAACCACTCGTAAAATACTGACCGTATTGTGGGCGATTTATTGTATTGACAGTACGGAACTTGCCAGACTTCAGTGTGTCTCAAACGTATTGTAATGTGTGTTATATATTCATTCTGTAATTTAATGTAATTACAATTAATTTTTAAATAAAATAGCAGCTTTTAAAAACACAAATTTTAAGACCGAAAACAAAAAAGTCAAATAAAAAAAAAACACGTGAATTTGTGACAACCCTAGCCCACCGTAATATAAACCGAACCACTCGTAAAAATCTAATCGCATTGTGGACTATTATTGAGTTATTACGGCAACTGTTTGCCATTCAAAGGTTACTTGTAAGATTATGGCTTCAGTAACCGCTGTTACGAGAATGGTTGAATTATGTGACGTACTGTCTAATAACAAATAATTTGTAGAGGCAGAAATCTGAATCTTTTAATTATAAACCGGTTGGTCTAGTGGTTAGTGAACCTGACTACTACACCGGAGGTCGTGGGTTTGATTCCCACTCAGGTCAAACTTTTCTGTGATGAGCAGAAATGTTTCTTCTGTGTCTGGGTGTGCTATAGAAATATCTATTTAAGTATGTGTTTAAAAGTATATTTAAAGTTTATCAATTATCTGATCACCATAGTACAAGCTGACGCTTAGTTTGGGATCAGATGGCCGTGTGTGAGTTTTCCAAAGATATTTATTTATTATTTATTTATTAATAACAACATTATTTAAATTCCTTTGTGGCGACATCGCACAAAATGTCAGACGATGACGTCACGACGAAACTTGAATCACGCTATCAGAGTTTTCTCTATCGTTAGCATATATACCAGTTCCGAACAACAGCTGTCGGAGCTCGGCCGCTCTCCAGGCATCACAGCTCACCAGGCGGGGATCTCTCTTTTGCTAAGCCTTAATGGTTACTTAAATAGCTTCTTTGTTACCTTTTAATATTTTTTTATCTCAAATCTGAATACAAAAACAGCAAAAAATAAATAAACCGCCAAATTGCATAACTCAAAGGTATATGAAGTCTGCCAATACGCACTTGGCATGCGTGGTGGACTATGGCCTTAACCTTCTCATTCAGAGAAGACACCCGTGCTCAATAGTGGGCCGTGATGGGTAGAAATGATGGTCCGCCGAAGTCCAAAGCCGTTAATGATTACTTAAATCACATTTTAGTAATGATTGACTGTTAGTAATATGACCACTGTGATTAACTGTTATTTTGTCACTAATATTTCAACACTGTTATTAAATCACTGTTATTTATTTTCATGCACAAACTAGTACCTTGAAGATAAAGTACGGAGTGCAAAAAAAACTATTAAGTTATAAGTTATAACAACGGTACCTCCAGGGCTTTTAATAAATTAACTTTGTTGGAACGTTGATGACGTAATTAAAAGTTAGCGTCGCGCTAGATAATTAAGATTATTCTTCGGATTGTTTTATTCAGAAAGTTATACGCGTTTTTCCTTTTAAAATAACCAACGTTTCAATTTGGAGTGATTACTGAGAATGAATTTATTAGTGAATATTTTTCTAATTTTCCATTGCTTACAAATGACACTAGCCGTCAGGCTAATGTTTTTAGAAGCTTTTATTTAACTTGCAGTGTATGTATGTTTGTATATTAGTATATTACTTTTTAAATATTTGCGTCACATCTTGACAGCTTAATTAGTCCCATTTCCTCTAACACTATGGAGCTGAAATTTTACATAAGTCTTCCGTTTTGATGACAATACATTTTTATCATAATCATGACCTGATACTATGTACGTTCAGGATTAGCTCTTGACAAGGGAACTCCCCGAGCGTTAACAATATAATTATAAAATTTTGTGTATTTTTTTGATAATATGGATCTGTAATTAAATCTTGTTTTTTAAATATTTTAATAAACGTTGTTTGGTATTTACTGAAAACCATTCGATATTATTTCTTAACGGATATGCCTGAAACATTGTTTCAAAATATAAACGTAGCTAAACCGCAATACGCAATTTAATGACTGGGTACAACCGGAGCGCGGGCGCGCGGAAGTCCGATCGCTTTTATATCCGTACGGAACATCGTTGTTATAATAAAAGCTTGTACAGCGATCAATACATTTGCTTAAAGTGCGGGTAATATTCGTGGAGTTTTATCTGAAACCGAACCAAAGGGTATCTGTTAAAAAGTTTGTACGTTTGTGTGTGTTGTATGAACTATGTACATACATATGTACAAATTCTCCTAACTCTGGGTTGAAAAGTTTGTGCACTCTTTCCGGACATTTCAAATAGTCTGCAGGCCTTAAGTCTCCTTCATTTTCGTACGTAGATGTATCGATGGTATCCGTACGTGGATGTATCGTATAGGTAGCGAAAAATAACCCATTCCTAGTATAACTGTGATTTTTCATCCAAATATAACTGTGTCCGTTACCATAAATGCCGTGGGCGTTTGCGAGAAGGCTATAAGGCGTCCTATGATCAAACTATTCAGTAGGTCGTCATTATTTCAAATCAATCAAAATTTTTAGGAAAATGTCATTGAAAAAATTAATAAGCTACTAGTAACTACAGGTAGTAATACAATCAAGCGCGGCCATGACACACAAACAATTAATAACCAGCAATCTATACCTATTTAAAAAAACATTAACTTCGGTAAAACGCTATTTAATTACCCTCTAATTAGTCCAAAATTTGCATTTTAGGCAATACTGAGTCCAACCCGACTTTCTCCCGAAGTAGCGATCAAAATCAAACTTGCCAAAATTTGCAATGGAAATATCTTTTTATTTCCCCTTTGAGCTTTCAAGGTTTAGAATGTCAGACCGTCAATTGCGTGGAGATATTAAACTTTGTCTCAGTCGCGTCCAGGGACCGTTTTTTTGCAACTTGACTTTTGACCTGAATACTCAAAATAAAATCCACTGAAGGAATATTTGGTTTTAAAGGTTCTTTGATCCTTTCAATACTGCGTTATATAACCTTTCTTTCGTTACTATATGTCTCTTAGTCTCAATAAGTTAGATAGTATTTATAGTCTGTTACTGGTCTATATGCAACGCAAAACGTCAGTTTTATCCCGCTATTAATTTGCTACCATCGTTAGACATTGTCATTTCTTCAAATTTTTTTTTGTATACATTTTCGTTATAATGTTTTTAGTACGTAGCAACTGTTTTTTTTACTTGATGCAAATTTTTTCACTTTCTTTAAGCGAGCTATTGGTTTCTGAAACGAAATAAATGATTTGATTTGAAATTTGACCGTAGTATGAAGACGTTTATTGCAATACAATTATGTCGTGGCCTGTGGTACTAGGTTCCATGATAGCAAAAGTCAACTGCATTGGCTAAGTAATTGCCTATCACCGTGTTCCTTGAATCAACGGCCATACGATTTGGTATGTTCCGGCTGGGTTGAGAGTTCTTCTCTTTTTCTCCCCGTGCTTCAATCATTCTCCTCTCCATTCTTCTATCACCCGTTCTAAACCAGTATATTATTGCTTTATCGGGGGTCAGTTGGTGTCGTTCGTTTTTTCGTTTTTCATTTCATTTCGTTTGGTTCAGCAATATACTTCACTTGTCTCTTTCTCTTCCTCGCGCTTGCTGGTCTATTAGGGATGAATACCATGAATATTTTATCATTGCTATAATGTTAGTACCTTACCTTCAGAATTCTTTGATTATGGGTAAGTTATTCTAAAGCCCAGTCACTGTAAAATTAGACGGTACGAGTTTGTATTATCAGTTCTTTTAGTCTGCCAACATTTTATTTCCCGTTGCTTTATTTCAGTAGAACATCAACCACATTTTGTTCATTGAGGGAAAATCTTAAATTAACTGACCCTCGTTCCAATCCGTAAAAGCCTCCAAAAATTTGTTGCTCGAATGACAAAATAAATCTTGTTTTTGGGGATTTTCTTTTCATTGCTAAGCTCGCTTTACTAACTGGTTCTATTTATTCTTACTTTAATATTTGATCATGATTTTGGTCGAAGAATTCATTTAGCTTAATTAAATGCATGCAATAAAAGAGCCGTTATAGTTTAATATCATGTTTCAAATATTTTTGGAACAGACATCAGTGCTCTTTCTTCTTTTTTATTCTTCTACAATTTTAGTAATTTTAATCATTTTTCATTCCGCTCGATAACTGATTAGTTATCGTCTTTTTTGTGAATGTTTTTCGCTCTATTTCGATAAAATTTTCCCTAACCTGATATTGATATTGTTTGTTAGTGTTACAGTCTCAATTAATTAATGCTACATATATATATATATATATATAATGTTAATGAATAAACTATCATAAATAAAAAAAAATTTTTGGTATTTTCTTATTTTTATATTCCCTCATCGTTCACAGCGCTCTATATCTCTCTCACTCATACGAGTATACTACATATTTACACACTAACCATACTCGTAAGTTACTTTTTTTTCTTCACTAGAAATTACAAATAACTTATGGCAAAACAATAAGGATGCTTGGACATAATACACACCCGCAACCGTTCCACTCAAGTCTAAGAAAAATAATTCGTAATTACTGTATATGTTTGTTTTTAAA
>DWJZ01010237.1:0-10236 GCA_018249125.1 Asbolis capucinus
TATCAGTTATCTGATCACCATAGCACAAGCTAACGCTTAGTTTGGGTTCAGATGGCCGAGTGTGAGTTGTCCAAAGACATTTATTATTTATTTATTTATTTATTAAACAGTAATTCTACTAATTTATAATAAATGCGAAGATTTGCGAGGATGGATGGATGGACAATATTATATGACGTATAGTCTGGAACAACACAGGCTACTTTTTACCAACGTACTTACCTACCACGCGGGTGAAGCCGCGGGCAGAATCTTAGTGCCCCACTGCTGGGCTTGGGGCTCCTCTCATAGCGTGAGTCCACCCGTGAGGCCATAGTCTACCTAGCTGGCTAGCTATTTGTGTGGACTAGGAAGACTTCACACACCTTCAAGAACTTTACGAGGAAATCTCAGGAGTCACATTATGTACCGAGTTACAAGTTGCCCAATTCAAAGAACAATATTCTGACGTAAGTATATTATAATACCTCAGTTTAAAAAAACATTAATTGCAGCCCATGACTATCCCACTACTGGGCTCGGGGTTCCTCTCACAATGTAAGGGATACAGGCCCAGGCTGGCCAAGTGCGGAATAGTGGACTTGACACTTTTGAGAACTTTATGGAGAATCTCAGGAGTGCAGGTTTCCTCACGTTTACCTTCACCATAGCAAGTGATAATCAAATTCTGATGCGAGCCAAACTTTGAAAATTAAAGGTGCACAGGATTTGAACTCGGGACCTCCCGTTGGAGAGACCAAACCAAACTGTTGAAAAAAAAAATTAGTTCTCCCAACATAAAAATACTTTTCATGTAGAATTTAAAATCCAATAAATAGGTGAAATCTTGTTGTAACTCGGTAAACAGCTAAGTGGAACTCACAGACTAATAAATACAGGGTTTAAGTTAACCTACAGACTATTTTAAAACTTGATTTATGTTTTTAGTAAGCGGTAACTCATTCCTTCATGTCGAGATAGTATTTTCGATTTAAGTATGTTTACGGATTTTAGTTCTTTGTTGTTCTTACTTATAAATACTTTATCGTACTCATGTCAAAGTGTCAGGATGGATGTTTGTTGCTGTCACTCAAAAACTACTGAACGGATATCAATGAAATATGAAACCAGGGATAGATTATAGCCTGGAATAACATATAGATTTTTTTTTAACATACCATGCGGGCAAAGCCGCAGGCGAATCATAGTAGTGCCTATATAGCGAACACTTAGTCAACTGGTGGAGGTCGAGGTTTTATAGTGTTAACAATAATATCTTAAGATCCAATGCGTCTTACGTCTTAGGTACTAGGAGAGTAATGTAACATATCTATTTATTTATTAATATTTATGTCACCTCTTATTAGCAGAAACATATGGTAAAACTGAATGCCTAATGGCATTGTCCACCAGTCAACCCTGGGTGGATGTGGTGAAAGATGACGGTAGATGTTTCTCGATAACAAAAAAAAGGTGTTTTACCGTCGTTGAATAATCTTATAAATATACAAAATTAAAGTTATATATTAATAATATAATATATATATGTATATTTGTGTAGATTTTGTATGGTATGTTGTATGTTTGGATGTCTGTCTTTTCTTCACGCGCTAACTATTCAACGAATTAAGATGAAACTTGGCACACAGATAGATCACATTTAGGAAATAAACATAGAACTTTATCCCAGTTGTAGATACCCTCGGGATGGTGTGCGCCTGAATACATTTGCGTATTTGCGTTTCAGTGCGTATATAATATAGAATAACAGAAAGGCTACTTTTGATCAATACGTGACGCGGGCGAAGTCGCGGGCAGAGACTAGTTAAAAATAGGAAATGATTTTTCGGCATCAAAACGTCAATACGTAGCTGTTACAATAATTTTTTGGAAAAATAGCTCAATTATTTTTTGGAAAAGTCGAGGCGCAGGATTCGAATTTCGTCCCTCCAGTTCGTTAACCGAACCGCTGGACTCTTCGCCTCAGTTCAGTGACACCAGTATATATTTAGATGTAGGAACAATCGGGATTTTATTTTGGTCCAGTTTGGATTTAATCTAGAAACAGGACGGCCGCTCGTTAAAGACATATAAACGTTTGGTTCCGTATTCAGTTTGGTTCTAATTTAAGCGGCCGGATATTTTTAATGGTTGTGATTGGAAAATAGAAAGCATTTGTTTTATGTTTTACTAGCTGGTGTGGAAATAGAGTTCCAAGAGGATTGGAAAAGAGGAGCAGGAATGGAAAGGGAAGGAGGTTATTGTATACAAATTTTCCGCCCTTTTTTTCTGTAGGGGATGATTTTTTAAATTCTTGTAGTATGCTTCTATACATATCAAGTAATTTCGACTTTGTATAACTTGCTACGGAGAGGAAAACATCGTGAGGAAATACTAAGAGTTCTCTATAGAGATCTCGAAGGTGTGGGAAGTCCACCTACCCGCACTTGGCCATCGTGGTATACTGTGGCCTCACTCACTTCGAAACCCGGGTCTAGTAAGAGGACAGTTGTGGGTTGAAATTATTGATCAGTCAGGTCATATATCAAACATTTTATTCGGACTGTATAATGAATTTTCGTGATCGAAGATGACGCGCCCAAAATATTCCACTGCGTACCTTTAGTTCGCTGTCTCTGTACTATTTATTCATACTGTCTGATTACCATAGCTACTGCTAACACAAGCACATAAGTTAATGCTTAGTTTGGAATCAATATATATATATATACATATATAAATAATACAAAGTACAGAATAAATAGTACAGAGACAGCGAACTAAAGGTACGGTAAAGTGATTCCAAACTAATCATTAGCTTGTGCTATGGTGATCAGACAATTGATAAACATACATACATATATATTTAATAACACAGCTTTAATTTAGATCCATAATACAAAGAAACATACAGAATTCCATAACTGTGTTGTTAACCGTTTCCTTGTCTGGAGTCAATCCCGAACGTAGTATCAGGTAATGCTTGTCGTAAAAATGCATTGTCGTCAGGATGAAAACTTTGTGTAAAATTCCATCTCCGTAGTGTAAGAGGAAGTGGGTCTAATTAAGCTTGCAAGATTTGACCCATAACAAACAAATATACTAACATACTAATATACAAACATACGCTGCAAGTTAAATAAAATATTGTAAAAAAAGATGAGTAGGTTTCTTTCGTTTCATTTAATTTAGTCTTGTCAAAACGGTGTTAGATATTTGTCAATCCTATACTGTACACAATTTCAAGGAATAATTTCCGTTTCCTCATTCTCTTACATGGAACTCTCTATTCCAGGTGGAAATGGCGTGCGAGCTTCGGAAACCAATCTTCGTTCATGAAAAAGAAGCCCAGGACGATCTTATAAAGATCCTCGACGAATACACCTCCCGGCTGCCGGCCGTGGTCATCCACTCCTTTACCGGGTCCGTGGAGCAGGGCATCAAGTACATAGACAAGGGATTCTATTTGGGCATCACAGGGTACATATGCAAGGACAAGTCTGATGGGGGTATCCGAAGGTTGCTGTCTGAGAGAATCCTTCCCCTGGATAAATTGCTGGTGGAAACGGATTCGCCGTTCATGTATCCTAATATGAGGGCTTCGAAGCTACCGCTGCACGTGAAGGACTCGCTCACTGAGAGGTTAGTTACATCATTGCAACCCATAACAGCCCCACTGCTGGACTCGGTCCACTCACAAGGTGTGGGTACAGGCCGAAGTCCATCACGATGGTCAAGTACGTACATATTTTTCATTTGGATGACACGTCGAACTTTTTCTCTTACAAAATACTATTTGTGAGAGGCGACATCTAGTATAATTAAAGTATCCTATGTTTTTCCTCAAGTTTTATTACACCTCTGTTCTAAGTTTCATCAAAATCGATTCAGTATTTTAGATGTGAACACGTAACTGATAGACGGCCAAAGTTACTTTCGCATTTATAATATAACATAGATCCTTATGTTCCTAATTTTAATTGGATTTGTTTAGTGGATTTCGCGTGTAATATCCATCCATCCTATTTTAACATGATATACGTCACGTTTCCAGGTCGATGAACTTCGTGAACCGGTACTGCACGTTCCAGCGGAACGAGCCGTGCGCACTGCCTGCCGTGGTGGAGCTGGTGGCTGGCTTCCTCGGCCAGAGTCCCGAGGACGTCGCGCTCGCTACTGCCTTCAACGCGCTCAAGATCTTCGGTCTCAGCCAGTGAGGTGATTGTGCCCAGGGCTGAGGAGGTGAGTGGGGGGTAGCTTACAAGGTCATATCTTGATGAGGAAGTGTGGAGTGTTCTGGAAATTCTTTGTCATAATAAAAGAAAATATAGACGAAGTTTGATGAGGAAGTTTAGGGTGTCTTGAGAATTACAAGCGGGTGTATCGTTTAAATCTCGATCGCCAACACGTTGGTGATGCCCCAGATTTGCGAGTCTATTGGAGCAATGATAACTTACCATCAGATCTCCCATCAGTTCATCTGTCTTTAAGAGTTAAGAGAAAAATTCAAAGGTATGGAATCTGGTATCTTTGAATTACGAGTTCTTTCTTAAAAGAAAAAATCTTCTATTCTATCTTTTGTTCTGTGTTCTGGTCGAGGAAATATACCCTCTCTATCCGAGAGGAGATCTGAATACAGAATAGTTCAGTGGAAGATTCCATTCCAGAAAAGTTATTGTTGGTTAGTTGATTTTGAACTGGAGTTGCCGATTCGTTGCCGGGTTGATGTCGATTGTGGCATAAAATATTTGTTCTCGAGTCGTGTTGTTCGCTTTGTTTATACCATAGACGTCATGGAAAATGTACAGGGATTTTTCTCATCCATACAAATTTTTAAACCCAAGAAGTGGCAATGCTTTATTATAAAATCGTCACATTATATGTTTAACACTTATATCTTGTAACTTTTCAATACGACAATACAAGAGTCTTGTAAAAATAATGTAAAAAAATAATTAAAAATCAACTTTTAAAATATTACTCGGACACTAAATTTGTTTACAAGATCTGTAAGGATGACAAAAACGAACTGTATCGAGAACACAGTCCTTTTACTATGGATGAGAAAAACAGGTACTCCGGAATATAAGAAATAGTTCATTTTCTGTTCGGTGTGACTTTGTAAGCTACCCTCATACTTATTCTCAGAGAACTGGACATGTTTCGATTTTTCTAGACACTAATATTTTATAAAAAGAATCAGATTACCAGTAATTTTTTAAATATATCCAGTTATAAATTTTTTATTGTATATTTTTGTCAAAAGAATCAAAACGTGTCCAAATTTAAATATATTATATGTTGATCGAAATATATACCGCCCTATATGTATACCAACCGCAGTGCCTTTTAGATTACATTAAGATATTATTATGGACGAGAGTAACGCATATGTTATACATGTTACCAGGAGGTATGATTTAATACTGCTCGGAGCAGGAAATGACGTTTCTTTAGACGCCATTTGTTAATTAATATAAAAACGAAAATTGGCATTAAGTTCGACATTGTATTTATACAGTGAAATCTGTGTAACTGGGATTCATCTGTGTAACTGCATTAAAACTCGTAAATCGCTTCTTAGTATTGCAGTATACATAGTCTATGCTAAGGAGCGATTTTGCGATGACCCAGTTTCGTAAATTGGTACGTAAATGTGATAGGTCTTGGATTTAGAAAAAGTTTTTATGTGATGCGAAATATACCTTTTATTATAATAAAAATGTGGAAATTAAAACGTGAAAGAAATGCATATTTACTATTTCTCAGATATCTCTTATCGCAAGTCTACCCGTTAAATTGATAGTGTCGAAAAACTGTACGATTTGAGAACGTAAACAAAATTGTTTTAAATGTGTTAAAATTATTGAAATAATTAATGACAGAGGTTTTTTACATATCCGGGCTCT
Organism: Asbolis capucinus; assembly: GCA_018249125.1. Taxonomy (NCBI): domain Eukaryota; kingdom Metazoa; phylum Arthropoda; class Insecta; order Lepidoptera; family Hesperiidae; genus Asbolis; species Asbolis capucinus. The sequence goes on from DWJZ01010237.1 coordinate 5,889, forward strand.
GTTATGCAGATTTCACTGTATTTGAATTTGAATAAATAATAAATGATTGCATTTTTATGAATTAAAATGACAAATTGATTCATTTGATTATGTACCTTAATGCCGCACTAATGTTTACTTAAATCGATACTTAGTATAGAATCTGTAAATTCCTAAGGAGTAACTTCAGTAACCATTAGTGCGGTAGTTGCATTGGTAAAGTGAGGCTATTATTTTTAATGATTGAATAATTTGAATCGATATGTCTTGCCATCGGTACATTTGTCATTTGTAGACATAGACAATAGACGGCTCTCTCATGTCATTATGTCATTAATGACAACTTAAGACTGACAGAACAACATTTATATTTGTATAAGGGAATTTTAATATATTTGTTAATTAAATTGATAAGGCCTGTACTAAAAAAGTGAACTCCACCAGAATTTAGGCTGAGATTTTTTATTAATATTGTATATTGAATAACAAGATTTTTTGTCTATGTCTATGCCAGTAATGCCGCGAAATTGAAATGTTGATGACGATTGGTCGTAAATAAATATTGATATGAGCAATATGCGTAAGAAATGGAGTGTGTTATGCCATTTAGTAATCAAAGCAATCTGTAAATGATGCATAATATGTTTTTTTTTATATTATCTGTGCTTTGGATTGCGTTCGTGAGTTCGACGTATAGATGTCGTTGATTTAATGTAGTGATGCTTCTAGAGACTATTATAGATCTTTTTTCTTATCTTGACTAACCTTGTATACATGCCTGTAGTTAATAATGCCACGGTTTTCTTTTATACTCCCACATTAAACAGTAAACAACATTGTTTAGCCTTGTGGTTTGAAAGTTGGCCTGAGGTCCTGGGTTCAAATCCTGCGCGCGTCTTATTTTAATTAGTGTGATCAATAGTTGATTATCACTTGCTATGTCATCAAATATCGTGAGAAAACCTGCACTCCTGAGTGTTCTCCATAAAGTTCGTAAAGGTGTGTGAATTCTACCATTTAGCACATGCCCAGCGTGGTGGACGCTGGCCTGTACTTTTATTTTGACACGCTATGTTTACAAGTTTTGTCAAGATAAGAAAAACAAACTATAATTGTCGTTTGTGTCGATATTAAATATGTTTTTAGAAACCTTGTCTTCCTATGTTAGCGGAATATTGCACGCCTTGCTATAGACATTGTGGCAACGGGAGCCCTTAGTCGACATGATCTCAAGCCAACCTAGAAATATTTAGATTATCAGTTATGGCGCTCGGTAGTGTACAGTGAACGTAGTTATAGACTATTTATTTTTTTATGTTGCCGAGTATCGTTTGCCATGACTGTTAGCATTTTTATATCTGATCAAAGAACCGAATGGATATTTTTTTGATTTTTTTTGGTAATGAAAATATTTTGCCATTTTTGCCAGAAGTCCCGTTGCCATTCTGCAGTTATTTTTCCCCGCACGGTGTTAGGTTCTTTAGGCTCTGTGCAGAGCATTCCTATTCGAAATATAAATTTTTAATTATATTTAAAAATAAATATTTTTTCATCGAATATTTGTAAATAGTTAATAAGTTATTTACTGTTAGTACATAATATATTTAATTTAATGCTGGTAGTCACAACGAAATCAAAGACTGCAAGTATTAATGTGACGTGTAGTTGCGTGTAGACGTGTTATATTTACGTTGTTTTTGTAACGAATATTTTAATGTATTTAATCAATGGGCGGTCTGTGGCCGGCGCGAGAATATTGTTATTGATTCCTTTATTTTTTGACAATCTGTTAAATAGATTTAAGAAATTGATTATCGACGCGAAGAGATGGAATAAATTTAAGTAACAGTTGACATATAATTTGTGATTTTCAAAATTGAACGGCTCTGCTTATTGACTCTGTGGAATGATTGTTCTAGGATTTCAGTTGTGGACCATGGAATCAGGTTGTCCTATACAAACTTTGAACCAGTTTTTTAGCCCCTTAGGGATAGAATTTCGTAAAATTCTTTCTTCGGATCGGATGCCTACGTCATACAAAGAAGACACCCTCCAAGTTTCAAGTCTACTATCAGCGGTTTTGGCTGTGCGTGGATCCTTGAGTCATTCAGGAAAAAGGATTTTATCTTTATAGATAATGTGAAATTATTGTCTAAATAATTACTTATCTGTGGTCCATCTCTCGTCGTCGATCTATTGTACATCGCGGTGTACTCGTCCGGAAACAGTAGATTAATGATATAAATGTATATTCCTTTTCTTACGTGAACTATTTCCGGACGAGTGACGTCACCGCGGCCTATTGTAGTGCCTTCGACGAACGTCCTTTTGTGATACAATATATTTCTAGACTGTACAGATTATTTCTTTCAATAAAAAAAATAAATTAATTGATGTTTTTATTTTCTTGCCTATATCGGTTGTAAATGAAAGATTAAAAAAGTATTGTATTATTTTTTATTTGGCAGTTTTATCATTATTATTTTCACTTTGACAAAAATATTGGTTTTCTGTCAAGGTAAACTGAACGCTTCAAAATGTATTTCTTTAATACGTAAAGTATGCAAAACGATTTCAATATATTTTTAAATAATTGTTGTAATGCTGTCCTCAATAATAATAGTGTTGATATAATTTGAACGAAATACAGGAATAAATTGTACACTACAGATAAATTATCGAATATGTATTAAAAATACAAACAAATAATTGAGAATATCGAACATCGATCATGTACATCGATTGTAATCTGGTTCTATTTTACATGGTTTTCATCATATTAAAAAAAAATTATATGTATTTTAAATTAACTATAATTTATAGATACACTAGGTGCTGAAGACCTTCAACAATGTACGTGCCCTCCGAAGCAAGGAAACTCTCAAGAAATTTTTTCACTAGCTATCACTCATCATACCAACCCAGGCCCGCAGTTGCTTCTTTGGTTCGACCACTTCAAAATGCCACAAATCGTCTGGCTATAAGTCCTTCCTTAAATATGTGGAAGTGCCTAATTCTGCATAATTGTATTGACTTCCTGTAGCTTAACATCAATCATGGGCGCACAGAGTAGACTGGCCTGGTCCTTAGCTAGCTAGCACCTAACTCCCGACCAGGGGTGTGGCATTTTTTTTCTGAATTTAGGGCACAAAAATATCCATAATATGTGGTTTTTCGAAAACTACAGGCACATACCCAGATTCCAGGGGGCAGCTGTCCCATCTATCCCTCCTCTCTCGGCATGCCCATAACATCAACTAACCCCTTATTTTCTTATAACACCTTTTTCTGTCACCTTTTTATGCAAATTGTGTATATAGCACAGATCCGTGTGTGTAACGCTCATTAATTAAATTACTATACACAAGACGCCAAAATATTTATTTTTAAAACTCATAAGTCTTCATTAACACTCCACACTTTGACATTAAACTGTCATGACCACTGTCACTAGCTCTTGTCAAGTTTCCTGACGATGCCGGGAGGGGGCGAGGTCAGCACCTTCCTCGAGAGCCTCACTTGTCCAGATACCGGGTCGCGGCCGAAGTACTTCACCTGGATCTCAGATCCTACTTCAAGCCCCAGCACTGAGGGGTGCATTATCTGGAATAGGATATTTCAATCAAAAGACCAGAAAAAACATTAATATGTTTTGATACAAGTTTGCTATGTAAAGATCAATGTACATGAGTGTCATTATGACGTTTTTCATATTTGCGAGAAAACAGTTACAAATTGAAGTTATTATATTTTAAGGTTCTACAAATTAATTAATATCTGGGGTCGATCTGATGATGGAGATGGAAGACAGCCGGGAGAACTCCTCAACGATTTACAGCAGTTACCTTGTGTTTGAGCTTGATTAATTTGTAATGATGAGAACATTAAACCTTGATGGGTTGTGATCGTTATCTGATGATAAAGACGAATCACAGTTAAGGGACATTTTGTTTTCAAATGAATTATCACCCATACCTTCCGATGATCCAGCTGTGTGTTATGCACCAGCGCCGGCTGCATGTTGCTGTGCAGCGTTACCAGCACGCCCGAGTCCCGTAGCTCGACGACCCTGGCGGTGTACACGGCGCCGAACTCCAGCTCGGGCGTGCGCTCCGCCGACAGCCACTGCGCCATGCGCGCGCGCGCTTCCTCCATCGCCGCTTGGGACGGCGCGAACACGCTGTATTTGGTCTCGTCTATTGGTGTTATCTGGGGAAAGGACTCTTTATACTATCTATAATCATTGTATTTTAAATTAAAAGACGTCCTGAAAAGTTATGAATAGTACTTGAGGAATGTATACCTAAGCATAATACTTTGTATTCATGCACGGATGTGGTATTGATCGTTGGGGACAAAGAGGGGGAGG
>DWJZ01010238.1:0-10234 GCA_018249125.1 Asbolis capucinus
TTCAAAATTTAAACTACTTTTTTTAATATAATGTTTATAAGTGGCCAGTTCTAAAAACTTTCAGTTTGGCCCTCGTATTTTGAATGGACTGATCACTGTTTAATTATTTTGACGCTCCTTGTTTCTCTTACATCACCACTGATTTTGTTGGTGGAAGAATTATTAATGAGGTGTCTAGTATGCTCCTTATTCCCAATTGTTCATCTATTACAGTGTAGATACAAATCTTCCATACAACAATCTTGTCTTACACTACATTTCTAATAACCTGAGTGTTTAGGTACAAAAATGAGCTTTACATATTTTTTATTATTCCCCTATTCAATGATAAGATTAAACAGTCAGTAAAAAAACTATAGGCACTTTTTTTCTTATATAGAAAAGCATAAGTTCTGCAGAACTTAATTTACATTACTATAATGTGTATAAGAATTTAAGAAATAAAGAGATTCTATGTCTCTCAAGCAGGTCACACATGAAAAGCAAAACTCATAAATATACCCTTAATATTAATTATCAGAATTTATCTTACGCACTAGTTAATACATTCAATTATTTATACCAAGAGGAATTGCCAATACAGACAAAATATTCACAGGCATAAAATTTCCCAAAATTAACAGATATCATAGTAAAATAATGACACCCTAGTAACAATATTGCCAACAAGTCAATACTTTAGGCACATCAGGGAATACTACACTATATGTATAGTTGACTATGTATACAAAATTATAAGTACAAAGGAAGATTTTAAGTTTTTTCTTACACAACTAAATGAACTAATATTTTTAAGTAAATATTCGAATTTTAAGGTTTACTGCTATCGATAATAGTGTGCGTTGTTTGATGACTTGTCTGTTGTTTTGCACTGTCTTCTTTGTTGATAAATTTCTCATCGCCAATAAGGTGCATAGCTTCATCATAAGTAGGGGGAGGCGGTTCTGAACTGGACGGTTGAGGTTTGCTAGTAGCGGCACTTGATATTAAGGCATCGTATGATGGAGGTAATGTCGCACTTGAGGCTGTTCGGGGCACTTGACCACCATAAGCCTGCTCAGCTTGAACTGTAGCCATATCCTAAAAGAAATGCATGTTTGAATTGAGATTTTAAATCACTTTTCTTTATTAATTAAAATCACAAAATCCACATTGTCTATGCAATTATCTTTCCTACATTAAAATTAAAGATTGGCATTCATCCATTAATGGCTCACTACTTAGTTGGGAGCCCAATCTATAAATGAGGATGCATAAAGTAAAGGAAATTATGGGCATTATAATTTGTGGACCTTTGATCCAGAATTAATGTAAACAAACCATAAAAAATCTTTTGAAGGATTTTCACCAACTTGCCTAACTGAGGTTTTTTCCACAAAACTACTCACTATATTTTTAAAAATATGTTATTAAACTAAGTATTGATCAAAGAACAAATACAAACTACAAATAAATATAGTCACACAAAAAAATTGCAACACACAACACCACTCACATATTTATACTCTCACATCCTTAATCTCATTAAGGCATTCTTCCTTTCAACTTATTAAAATATATTGTTGTATACTTCTATAATATATTCACTTTTGTTTTACATACACTTTATGCATTTATCACCAAGCAAATAGCATGATTTACAAGTAAAAGTTTTTAAAAATATAATAGTACAAATGAGTTAAAAACTGATAAAACAACAAAAAGTTTGTTATCCTATTTGTCACAGCTTGCTAGGCAATGGTTTGTTATTAAATATTCCAGATCAAATTTTCACAGAGTATAGTGTCATGAACCCTTCTACTGACCAGACAAGAATCAATTTGAGATTTAATCAAGTATTTAATTTTGTCAGTGATTAAGGAGGCATTACCAAATTTTTGGTGTACATAAATATTGTATATGAAATAGTATGATAACAGGAGTATAATCAAATGTCATATACATAAATCGCAATACTTATCTTCCTTTTTTTGTATTACATGATTAAAGAGTTCAAAGCTTTATTGATAATGATAGTTTTATATCTAATGCAATAAATACAAATCTGCTCATCCAATTACCAATAAAACATTATAATTTATTGCTTAGTTGCACTGAGGTATATAACCTCACATAGCAACTGTTAACAGTTAGCTTGGAGTAACTCTTGCGGTTATATCTGCAGGGTTAGCTATTTAATATACTATAAAAATAACTTCTCCGTTAATTTATCTATACAAAATAGTAGACAAGTTTAAATGTTTCAAGTACTTTAATTTTTGTGGAAATATTTGCATGACAATGTTTGTTTAAATCGTCGTATAATGCTTCACCTTCAATATGAAGTGTATCTATACAATTCAGGCAACGGAAACACTTTTTATATTTGCATAGAAAACATTTGTTTGCGATAAACCTGAATTTACTGGGTTAAGGTTACATTTTATTGCTTTCTTACATTATCTTGATGAAAGTAAACCAATAACGCGAAAAAATATAAACGTAACTTGTCATTCCTGCTTTCTATTGTCTCAAGAAATTTGCACGCAATAAATGCACGAAGTATTACGAGGAATGCTGAAATGAGCTCGTAAAATAATCGATGCAATCAAATGACTCACTCTGATTATTGCACGTTGATGAAGAAGCATTTGTATAACACTTTTTCGCCGTAAATATAGCATACTCTTCACTGCAACCATCATCCCGGAACATATGAATATAGGTCCCACAAGCCACATGTGCCCCAAATTACTAAGTATGTAACCATCGGCATCTCCCAAGGCTAGAACTGTTATAACCGTTCCCACAGAAAACAATACCATTGAAAGGACGAAATACGAGTAGCTTGTACAGTCGCATCGACCGAATCTCTGATCCTCGTCCAAATCAAAATCACGGTGCCGCAGCCGATGCAAATGTTGTCGAATGAAAGGCGTATCAAACACAGTAGCCATTTTCAAAAACGGTTTTCAAATATCACAGGTACATTAAAAAGCAACCTGTTTCAAACTTGTAACATGTTTATTTAGAATATAAATTGTAAAGTGAACGGAATTAATATAAATGTAGTCCTAAGACAAGCACCAATACTAGATTTTCTTTTTGCTTGCCTTTGCTTAGCAGCACTATGCTATACTTGTTTGCTGTTTTCTGATGCTCCACAGACAAAAAGACAGACAATCTCAGCACAGATTTTGATTCTATCTGCGTTTAATTCACAAACTAGTTTGAAGCACAGACTATTGAATGTACGTGCACTCGAACTAAATGATGTTTTTATACTCATAGAGTTTTTGGATATTATCTCAAATTCGGCTCGTCACAGTTGTTCGTCGCGACTGACAGTTTGCAGTGGCCCAGATACAAAAGTCTACGATGGTCATATTGAAGCGACAAGTAAATTTCTTTCTTTATTCTATCGGAACCTGTGACATGATTCGAAGAGGATGTTTTCGAAATTCAAAATAAATCGTTGCATATAATAAAAACTTTTTTTGTCATGAACAAAAATGTGTGTGTGCTTTTTTATATATTACATTGATCTGTGCGTAAATGAAAGAACTTTTTTGGTGTAACAAGATATAAATCTTTCTAAAAATGTCATATTTCGCGTTTTGTAGACAAAACAAAACTAAAAATAGAAAGGGAAATTATACGAATAATAAAAAACCAAAATGAAGACTGGCTAACTTCAAGGTGTAATTAGTCCCTTTATTAATAATAAATGTTACAGTGAAAATCGCCTAAACAACTGACGTACTTACATAATTTTTCTGATGTACTTATACAGCGTACTGAAGGAATATTGAACTCATAATCAACACTAAATTTTGAAAAATTCAAAAATGCACTGGATTTGTTCGCATTGTACTGGTATTGAACAAAAATAATTGAATTTCAGTAACGTGATAAAATCGACACTGTTAGGAAATCCATTTAGGTATTCTTTAAATTTTGTAAAACGAAGTAAATGGTTTGAAGGCCCATCTTACTATCTACGTCTATGATACGAACAGGGCTTAAATCTGTTGCAGGCACTAACATAATCTATGGAAAGATATTGCAGGCGACTGACATTCGACATAGACAATTTGATATTACGTCTGTGATTACGAATAGATTGCCAATATACAATTTTGGTGACGCAAAAAGTTTATTGATAGTTTGAATTTTGATGATGCGATGTGATATTGCATTGAGTATTCATTATTGGTAGAAGTAAATTGTGTAATTGAGGATAAACAAGCAATTACTTTTCGATAACTTTGGACTTTTACTGTTATAAACTTAACAAAATATTATATTTATTTACCGTCCGTTTCGTTTTACTTTGACATTTTATTCCGACATGGCACGAGTCTTCCTTTTGTTATTGCTTTTTTTATTTGAAACGGGTGAGAATTTAACATTTTTTTTGTTTTTATAATCTCACTTTCATTATTGATTTCATAATTCTCAAATGCTTAAAATGCATAATGCTTAAAAAAAATTCTAAGCATTTGGGGGTACCGGGTAAAGATTTAGTGTTCTTTTACGTTATTTTGCATATTTTTACATTCATTTTTTGTTCTGTGTTTCAGCTGTGTTTGCTTTGAAATTGTCTCTGCATAATAATGGGCCTGCAGTACGTGGTTCCAATGTGACATTCACAGCTGAGGTGTCAGGTTACTCAGGTGAAAGCCTGAAATTTGTATACTGGGATGATGCGTCGCCAGAACACAGCGCTGAGGTAAGAATTTACAGTTGGACATAGCAAATGGGATTATTAAAGTTGTAGTTCTTTTCATTTTTTAGTAATTTTTTGAGTAATTTTGTCATCTGTTCAGAAAAAGCATGTTATGTCTACTCAGTGAAAATTTGATCTAGATTTTTTTACAAACTAACTTGTCAGGTTTGTATGGAAAAAAATTCCAGATTGAACCGAGTATAGGCATATAAACTGCTGTTAGTGTAATTATTGACTTTATCAACATTAGCTTTCCCGCGAGTGTGGGTCTCAACTTCCTTCTGGTCTCATTTCACCGTAGTCTAGTGTTGCTAATATCCATGAGATCAATTAATTACTGTCAGATCTCATTTATCTAGGTCACAATGTTGATATGTTACATATAAATATATACTAAATATCCTGAGGAAGAAAAGGGAACTGTCCACTATGTATGTAGTTTAAAATTATGCTATTCAGATTTCCAATGTAATAAAGTAATATGTCAATACATTTGTGTATCTGTCTTGATAAATCTCAAACATTTTTGTAAAGAAAGATAGGAGGAATACATCCATGGGAATTCCTTTTTATGTCTTTGGCGCAATTCAATCAAAACAACATGTTTGTATGGAATAGAGTTCCAGATTGATTTGCACGAATTATATGTAGTATGCAAAGGTTAATACAGATAAGTGGTAAAGTATGCTTTAGGGTTCCTCATTTGTGAGAAAAGACTCATTTTCAGTACTCAGCCATTTTTAGGTTGAAGTGAGCATGGGGTTGTAGCCAATCTTTTAACCTTCCCGGAGTTGGATGAGGCAATTTTAATTCTGGGCAAGAGACATTGAGTTTGCCAGTTTTCCTTATTTTGTATAAGCCAAATGTTTGTAATATATTTTTTTATTTTTACAGTTTAAAAGAAACTCAAACACTTCACAATGGACGGTGGAATATCCTAAGGCTCTGTATGAGGCCCGTGATTACAAGATGAAAGTTAATTTAATGAAAAGCTTTTATGGAATATGGTATTTAGTAACAACATCCAGTACAGTTTTTAAATTAACAGGTAAGATTGTGAAACTTATATTATTTTCATCATTGCAACCTCTACTTGTCCCACTTCTGGCAAGTCCAGAAAACTACATGGTATCTTTCCACAATGTGAGGGATATAGGCCACAGAAGACTGTTAAGTAATAGCTGACCAAGTATGGATGGACTGCAGATGCCTTCGAGAACTATATGGGAAACCAATCAAGCTGCAATATTTACATAACAACAATTGATATATATATTTAAAACTTTTTATTGTTGCACCGATCACATTATTCTGATGCGTCCCTCCCTCTCTTTACGCTATCCAGATAAAAGATATCTAGATGCCATTATTGCTTACCTGCAACAATTGCTTCAAGGTATATTTGTTATTATTTTGAAGGTTCATGCCTCACAGGACATAAACCCGAAGTCCATTGTGACCATAACTGATCTAATGTGGCTGATTACATGTGTTATATGCAACTCTGTGTTGGTGTGAGTAAAACCACTAATCTCGGAAACCTCTCAACTGAGTTTGATGGCGATAAAACTGATGTACATTGGCAATCTTGAAATACTATAGTGTTTATTTTCATTTTACAAATTTCACAGACAATATATATATATTATTTTCATATGAAAATTGTCACTGATCATTATATCCTTTAATCTAAAACAAAAATTTCTATACTAATAATAAAACTGTGATGGGCTAAAATCTGCACATTCAATACTTTTTGAAAATTCTAGTGCAGGAAGGCTCTGTATTGATATAGAGATGAAAATATATATTTTTAATTATCAGGAGGCCTCTGTTAATAATATCGAAATGAAAATATGTATATATATATATATATTTTTTTTGACGACTTACCCACGGCCATCTTAGCCCAAACTAAGTGTTAGCTTGTACTATGGTAATCAGATAACTGATAAACATACATATATACTTTTAAATACATACTTAAATAGATACTTCTATTACACGCCCAGACACACAGAACAAACATTCCAGCTCATTACAAAACAGTTTGACCTGGGTGGGAATCGAACCCACAACCTCCAGTATAGTAGTCAGGTTCACTAACCACTAGACCTACCGGCCTGTCGTATATATTTTGTTCTAATTATAGTCTGTTTGTTCAAAGTTTACGCGAAAACCACTGGACAGATTCAGACAAAACTTGACATAATTGTAGTTTAAAACCTAAGACTGTTTATAGGATAAGTTTTATCCTAGGAAATGGTTTTGTTCCCGCAGGACTGTTTATAGGATAAGTTTTATCCTAGGAAATGGCTTTGTTCCCGCAGGAGAACGCAGGAGAATAACTACTCTTTTCTGGTGAAAAAAACGAAGTGAGGGTTGTTTCTAATCTATACTAATAATAAAACTGTAACGGGGACAATTCTGTACAAGTATTTTTTTATCGATATAGAGAGCAAAATATTTTTTTCGGAATTATTGTCTGTCTGTTTTTCTGTCTATCTGTCTATCTGTCTGTCTATCTGTCTGTCTATCTGTCTGTCTGTCTGTCTGTCTATCTGTCTGTCTGTCTATCTGTCTGTCTATCTGGCTATCTGTCTGTCTGTCTGTCTATGTGTCTGTCTATCTGTCTGTCTATCTGTATGTCTGTCTGCCTGTTCGAGCTTTACGTAAAGATCACTGGACAGAATTAGATGAAACTTGGTATAGTCTTAGTGTAAAACCCGTGTTTGGTTATAGGATATGTTTTATCTCAGGGAAAGACTTAGTTCCCACAGGATAACAGGTAAAAATTAGTATGGGGACTCCAAAGCTAATGGACCAATTTAGTTTAAATTTAGCATGTTTGTAGCTTATGTATGTACGGACAATGGTTATAGGATACTTTTTATCCCAGAAAACTGCTTTTTCCCGAGGGATAATAGGTTAAAACTAGTATTGCAACCCTTAAATCACCCGGCAACTCTTCTTTCGAAGCGAGGGAATTCTAGTAATCAATAAATATGTGATACAAGTCTTATCAATGTTATTGAGATAACTATATTAATACAAGTTGGCTTTAAATTGTATGATTTAAGTTGGTAGCTATTTACATATATGCCTGTAAATTCTGATAAGCTAATGTTGGAGTAACAGGTCACATGATAAATGCTTCCGCCCACAAAGACTATTATTAAAATGTAAAACAAAATAACTCATTATATGTATCTTTGTGTTTTGTTTCAGATTCTTTAAATGGAAATCTTACTTTGAACCAAAATAATGTTGACCGTCCAAATCGGTTCGTCGCAGTCAATAAGACAGTATATCATTATGTGAAACTTCCAGACAACGAGCTAGAGTTTTTAAAGAAGAATTCATCAACAATTGTCACATATTGGTTTATAGATTGCATGTATATTGATCAAACAATGGATTTCTCATTAAATTACACGTATCATGATTTGATGACGGACCATTTTATAGATGTTATGGTTGTCGCTAACAACGAGCCGTTGCCGCCGATAACGACAACGACAACTACGACAACAACGACAACGACGACAACCACAACAACAACGACGACAACCACAACAACAACGACAACAACACCTAAACCGACAACAGTATCAGTTGTACCGACGGTGGCACCGAATTCTACTACAGGCGGTGTTGATAATACTACTCACAAGATTGCGAAGCGTATGGCAACTGAAAGAAACAGAAATGAGCTTAAAGATTTCATTTGCCACAATTCAACTATTGTGCCAATAGGAGATCGTTACACTTATGGACATTATCAACAGACTGTCAGCGTAAGAGGTATAATATTAATTATAATTATCATATGTTACTCTATGCCTTGGCATATTAAAATCTGTAAGCTATTGCTGTCTGTACATTAAGGATATTTTTAAGAAAAAATCACTAAGGAATGTACGAAGCAAAGGAACTCACTACTGAGTATGATCCTCATGTTTGAGGAAGCCTAAAGCATAGTTTATGTGGATTGGTGGGGAGGTTAGTGGGTAACGGGACTATGGAAAGTTCTTGCGTCGCCCAACAGCTTCCGATATAGTTTAATAACTGTCGTTTGATGATGATAAATGGGACTGATGGCGTTACGTGCCCTTGACAACACGGAGAGCTCGTGAATTTTTGCCATTAGTATTCACCAGTACGCTTCATTCATTCATTGGACGAATCGCGAAGGTCATCAAATCTTGAGCCACGAAATGACTGTCAACAAAACTTAAATGCGCCTTCCGTTAGTAATACATTAGCTGAACTGTTGGGTACTGCGATGCAAAACAAATCTCAAAACTATTTCGTGTCAAGTTTCGATTCTTCAATCAACGATATCGTTCTATGGTGCGAGGAGGTCGAACGGGCCAAAATTGCAAACGGCTGGGGCGATACCGAATGTCTTTCGAGAGTTTCTAATTGCTTAAAAGGTGACGCAAAAACCTGGCTTAACGAATGGGTTACTAACGATAGGTCATGGTCCAATTTCAGGTTAGAATTTACTCCGTTGTGTCCGCGTAAGTTAGATTATGCGAATATCTTGTACGAAGTCATGAACAACACTTCAGATAAATATTCGACGTACGCCGAATACGCTCGACGTTCTTTACTGCGCTTGCGAATAGTTAAAGGGTTAAGTAATGATCTCATGGTGCAAATTATTATTCGTGGCATAATGGACCCGCAAGTGCGAGCAGCGGCTGCGAACGCTGAGCTGTCTGTTGAAAATTTAGTCTCATTTTTAGCTATTTACACTAAGCCTGCTCGAACAAAATTAGATTCTCGTCTACCCTCACATTTTACTAAATCGCGTAAAGTTGGCATGCCGGTTCCGAAATGTTATACGTGTGGTCGGACTGGACATAAAAGCTACAGCTGTCTAAAGAGACCAGATGCGCCGAACAATTCTAGACAATCGGGAAGTGCGACTAAACCATCAACTCTACTAACTTGTACCTTCTGTAAAAAGATGGGACATAAAGAGAGTGATTGTTTCTTAAAAGAACGTTCGGAAGCTCGTATTAATAATCAGAATAGGAAGGTGAACTTATGCCAGGAAATATTCAGTGACACTAAGAAGAACGATGTTGTCACAGCGGTCATTCAGGGCATTCCTGTGGATGTCCTGATAGATAGCGGGGCGCTAAACATTTCCTTGATAGCTTCAAATATTATCAAATTGTTCTCTTGTCAGCCTAAATTCAACGAGTGCCTTATTAAAGGTGTAGGTGATAAAGAGATATCTTGTCGCGAATATGTTACTTTGACAGTCGAATTTGAGGATATTTCTCTTGACATAGATTTAGTAATCGTTCCCGCATCTTGCATGAATACCCCCATAATTATCGGCACAGACGTATTAAACAGAGACGGCATAATTTATTATCGGACCAAAAATAAACAATATTTGACTCATAGTTCCAATAGCGTTTTAAAAATTAATTCAGATGAGAAACTATTAACTAGTAACGTTAGCACTCCACTCGGGGGTGATGACCTCATTGCTGTAATGACAGTAAT
>DWJZ01010239.1:0-10233 GCA_018249125.1 Asbolis capucinus
TAAAATATTGTGTTCTTTCTCATGATAATTATTTATTGTATTAATTTAAGCTGAAATAAAACATCTTTTTCTAATAAATTGTATATTTATTTCAACATCATAGGTACAAGTAAAGCATATTTTATTATTTACAAATTATATAAACACTGATTGACAAAATAAAAGCACAATTTTGTCGTGGTTCGAGCACCGTGTATGGACAGTAATAACACTTTAAAATATGTAGAATTTTCATAATTACGTAAACTGATTACACTGTGAATAAATTTACAAATTTCTCATTAATAATAAATGAATATTTGCTTTCTAAAAACACTACGCTAGAATAGAAGTGTTTCGATACATTTAATCCCATCCCATCCATTTTTTTTATATTCAGTAACTTAACCTGACTACGAACCCGCCTGATGGTAAGTGGTGTTGTAGTCTTCGATAATAAAATGCACTAAAAATTAAATTACAGTTAACTTGAACACATTTACATTAAAATTGCCGTCAAAATAGAAAAACAGTTTCGAATAGGCCTCATTACAAAAAAGTACACTAATAATAAAATAAGCTAATACTTCAGTTTATATTCTAGTAGCCTATAAAATTATCCTATTCAAAAATTATTTAATAAATAGTAACAATATACTGCCAGCATTATGTCAAGGACTGTATACACAGATTATAATCAGTCAGAACAAAAGATATAAAAACAACAATAAAATAAATAAATGTTGGCGATAAATTTGACATATGTCTGATTGCAGAAATGATGATGAACCTGCCTGATATAGTCAAGGACTACAATGCCATTGTGTTTATTTTTATTATTAAAGTATTAATATTATATTATAAATTATTACACAGTATTTTGTAAGATACTACGTAGTTATGGGTATTTAAAATATTATTAAAAGAGATATATACATACGTCACTAGTGCGCCGAAAAGTTAAAGTGACTCACTTTTCGTAGACGCCTCGCCGTCGTAATTTTTTATGAGCACGTTAAACACGCCAAGTAGCATCTTGGCGTGTTTAACCAATATATTTTTACTTTTATAGTATTACATCGTTTTGATTCTGCCATTCCATTATACAAAATTCACATGTTTTTTAATTAATTGAAATAAATTTTACCAAATTTAAAAAATGTCTATGTATGTGTGTTGCTGATGTGATTGAACAAAATGTCGTATAGGAAGCATTTTATGTAAATGTGTACAGTTAATTTGTCTTGTTAGTTGCTACAGTTCAAATCCAAGACAATACAATATTCGTCTTTTTTATAATATTTAATTTTGTTAACCTTTCCATTAGATCATATTACCTATAACAAACACATTTTTCACGTTGGAAATGCTAATTGTCTATTGACATTTAGAAGGGACATGACATATATTATTTTTAAGGTATATTTTTGTATTAAATGATTTAATTGACAATTAAAGAATTCATTTTGATCACTGCAGCCATATTTAAGGCACCCATATATAGACATATATAGAAACATACATAGAAATAATATCTGTAGGTATAAAATAGCTTGTACTATTCTTTTGTTACAACAAAATAAAATTAATAATTTCAGTATTTTATAAGCTCCATATTACAAGCATTAACTGTTAAAAACTAAAAATATGAGGGATACATACAAAAAAAATTAAAGACAAAATCATACTCCACTGATAATTTATTTAACAATAACAATAAATTACAATATTACTTTGTTATCTACATATCTCACAGAATAATAAAATATTTTTTAAATAATTGCATAGACATGTAAAAAAACAATGTGTACCTAAGCTAACATTTATTTTACATTAAATAAATAAAAAGATTATAATTTATTCAATATTTTATTATAATGCTTTAATATATATATAATAATTAGTGTTTATATGTGAAGTCAAAGTTAACATAATCAATTTATATTATTGCATATATTTAAACCTTATTTTTACATTAATTTGTCCTCCAGAAAAATAAATACACAACATTGTGTTTGAAAGGGATAGTAAAAGGATAGGAAAATTATACTTTTACAGTTAAGTGTATAATAAAATAATAATAACAAAATTATAATGAAGATATAAAAATATTCTCCTTCATACTTAACAAGAAGGGAACAAGAGATTCCATTAAATAAAGAAGAAAATCGAGACCAATATAATACAGTAGTATAATTTTTTTGTTAGAACTATCATCAAAAAGGTGTTAAGTAAAAAGAAAAGTAATAAGTGAAAGTAAATTGAACAATTTGTTTGTTACAATAGATTCACGTTTATGACGTCACAGAATATGACAGCAAAAAACGAAAGTCGAGAGGCATTAACATCGACTATCCTAATAGACGCTCTGTTTTTGGCAACACATTAGAACAATCTACCTACATCAGACAACGCTCAACAAAACAATACTTGTTTATAGCGCAATTTTGAATCAACCAATTACGCTGCATTATGACGCGTATACCTACGTGTTTTGACTGAATTTTTGACTGAATATGATTAGATTTTTGGACATAAAACATTTTTATTATCTGAAAAGGGTAGTCACATAATTTGTTTTAACACGTAATATCAGTCTTAATACGAGGCGATACATTGGTTACGTTAGTCGTACTTCTGCGAAGCAAGAGTCGCATACTCTAACAGGTTTAGTGTTTCCAGCCAGCGCGACTGTCTTCTCGCTGCATGCCGCGCAGAAGATATGGCCGCAACGACGACAGTGATGCTGAAATACATCATCATCATCTTCATCATCATATCACAAGTAAAAAAAATGGCAACTAAAATTATACAAATATATTAAATGCGAAAGTTTGTGTCGATGGATGGATGTTTGTTTCTCTTTCACGCAAAAACTACTCAAACGATCTGATTGAAATTTGGCAGAGAGACAGATTATAACACGTAGGATAACTTATATTATATTTTATATACTCGTATTTTATACAATGTGTCTACCACGCGGGCGAAGCGGCGTTCGTAAACTAGTACTTAATACTTGTTTTGACGTTTTTGAAATTTCGACCAGTTGGAGTGAAACAGTGGAAGAAAGTTTGTATGGAACTTCATCATAATTGAAGATATAACCATAGAACTTTGTATTTATACACTTCATATATTACTTATACTATTTTTGAAAATTAGTTCTGAGGGAGATGACATAGCAAAAGAAAATCGATTATTTTTGGGGGAAAATCGATTATTAAGAGGGGATAGATTTTTATTTAATGAACTTTCTGTTATCTTCAAATTGTTTTTGTTTTCTCCTGATATTTATTGCATATAAACAAAACATTCTTTACATCACTATGTAATATATAAGTATATTATATAAAATATAATATAATAATGATAAAATTATCAGGACATAACACGGCTATCTGAGCCCAAACTAAGCGTTAGCTTGTACTTGGTGATCAGGCAACTGATAAACATACATATATAATGTATAAATCTATATAGACAAGTTTGTTCTGGGGATCGAAACCACGACCTCCGGACTACGAGTCAGGTTCACTAAACACTAGACCAATGGGCCAATCACTATATAGTATTATGTAAAAATATTATAATGAATTAACAATTACAAACAGGCATTTTTTGTACGAGGTACTGAAAGGAAAATAACTATTTGATATACTCACCTTCCGTCTTGCTATATTAAATTCTTTGGCGCAAGCAGCACAGGAAGACGCGTCCTTGTCGTTGGTCCAGTTGGAGGGCTCGTCAGTGATGGAGGTCCTGGCCTCCTTCTCCAGGAGTTCTGCTAATTGCAGTTTGTTCTCACTCAACGTCGCCCCCACTTCTTCTAAAGTCTTCTGCGCTTCACTGTACTGCGTTTTCAGGAGATGCTGTTCCTCTTGAAGCGCGATGTATTTCTAGAAAAGCACTTGATATCGTTAATTTTCTTAAACTTCTTAATCATTAAAGAAATTCGTATCATTCGCCTGAACAGAACAAAAAATGTTTCAAGTACACAGTTTACTGAATATTTCGCAAGTTAGTAAAATATTCGTTCACATAGCTTACCTGGCCTATACATTTCAACGACTCGACTTCCTGTGTAAGTATAGATATTTTATCTCTGTCCCGCATCATTGATTCCTGTAAAATATATAATTTTATTTACTTTAATGTATGTATGAATGTAGAAATCTTGTATGAATAATATTAACAAATATCATTTGCGTTCCATTTGCATATACTACCGACGCGATTAACAATATCACGATTTCTAATAAATTTCTGCTGTCACATCTGTTTCGTTTATGAATTGTAAATGCAATTAATTTATTAAACGGGTCACGGTGAGCTCGGTTTACATTCTGTTGCATTAGACCAGGTTTTAAAAAAGTAAAAAAAAATTTTTCAATATTTGATCCATAGACAAAGAAAAATGTCATTAAAAAAACTACCAATAAATAGTAACTTAGTGAGCTTTAAACTCACTCAACGTGGACTGTGTACATTATACTATGTGACGGGTTCTCATGATATATGTATGTTTTTCTGCGCCCATATTTCGACCCAGTTGCATGGTTGAAGAGCGGTGGCAATGAGGCCTCATATATCGTCGAGCAAAACATGTATCACGAGTACGCGTAACATAGTTCATGTACTACATTTTGTTTGACATAAAAGTGACGTTCAATATAATGGCGAGATAGTTGAAGCATAATTGCTTCGGAATTTTAATTCCTTATTTTTATACATAACTCAAAAAAGTTACGTCATGCTGTCTGAATTCCCTTTTCCTCCAAGTTGCGTTACGTAATACTTGAACACCTCCTTAAATGCATACAATTTTTTCTATATTTTGTTTGCAAGAGACTTAGCGATGTTACCAGGTTGCCACACATTTTTTGATTTTGCTGGCGACCCCCTTGGTTTTTTTTGCTTTTAATTATTCAAAGAAGAAATAAATTAATATTTATGTACGTCATTAAAGAAAATATGAAAAAAAACTCATTTTTTTGTTTTTATTTTTTTCAATTTTAGGGTTTCAATATGTATAAGTTCGTACGTTAGTAATTTTTACTGCAGAAAATAGTGAAACACTAATAGGTTCTCTAATAGTAACGATAGTGTATATCTAATCGACTTCAAAAAAGGAAATTCTTAATTTGACAATTTTTTTTGTTGTAATTTTTTTTATAACTTTATTCTTTTTATATTTAAAAGTTAGTGCTCGTAATATGGTTCCAATTAAATTTTAACGACATCTGACGGCACGTTTTTGAGTTATCCCAAATAATGCGTATTTTGCCCAAATAATGCGTATTGACCTTGTCAATAATGTGTGTTGATTTGAAGCTTTCATATCTTGGCGGCTTATTTCCTTTGTAAGCGATCAAAAAAGTTAAGGAACATTGAGCGGTCGGTAGGAGGATTGGGGACCGGTAGTGGCAAAAAATCATCAGCGCTTCTGTGCTTCAGAGGGCACGTAACCGTTGGTCCCGGTTGACATCGTTAGCTAATTTGATTAGATAGAAATCGTCAAGCCATATCGGAGGCCTTCGGGCAGTATAAAAACTTCCCGACACTCTGAGTCCCTTTGTGGTTCGGAAATCACAAGCCTGGGTTTGGCAACCCTGAAGTAAGTTGTCCAAAGATATTTATTTATTTATTTACCTGTAACGATATTCTCCATTCTCTTTCGATCCTCAAGTCTCCTTCAGCAGCTACGGCCCTGGTCTCAGCAGTGGCCGCCTTCTGTCCGAGAGACCGTGCAGACTCTTCTAGACTTTTCTTTAAGTTTTTTTCTTCTTGGAACCTGGCGTGTTGCAAGGTTTTGTAGGTATAATTTTTTTTTCTTTTTTAAATTATATTGATTGAATTAAACTTAACTTTTTACATTGTTTATTGCAGTGGCAAAATTGTAGCGATTTTGAACATTTTGTTTTAAATATCATGAGGCAAGACGAGAAAAATTTATACTTGAAATTTTTTTTGTACGTATTTATTTTAATGGCTATTCTGAGTATGTCTCTGTTCCTTTAAAGAAAACAAAATTGCGTTCAGTTGAATTTCTTAATTTATTTTTAAATAGAAATATTTTATAATTAATTTACTGAATAAGCTATAAAGCACCGGATTGATAATCGCAATGTTTTTTATAGTTAAAAACATTTAAAGTTAGTATAAACTTTTTCATATTACCAAAGAAATAGATGCATTAAAAAAGATCGTATCTATTAAGATCTATTTTGGTACGTAAAGTGTATACTGTAGTATCGTACAAGCCTTCCTGCGGTGTGTATTTTACTGAATAATGACAGTTGAGTCGCCGGTATGTAGTTTTGAGCGATGCCATTTTCAAGTTCATGCTTTCTTTCATCATTGCAACCCATAACAGTCCCACTAGTGGGCACGGGTCTTCACTCACAATGTGAGGAGTACAGGCCATAGTCCACCACGCAGGCCAAGTGCGGATTGGTGGACTTCACACACCTTCGACCTTTATGGAAAACTCTCAGGAGTGCAGGTTTCCTCACGGTGTTTTCCTTCACCGTAGCAAGTCATAATTAACTTCTGAACCGCACATAACTTTGAAAATTAGAGGTGCCCACCGCAGGACTTGAACCCAGGATCTTCCACTTGAGAGACCAAGGTTAAACCACTAGGCTATCACTGCTCTTTAGCTATTTTAAATTAAGATTTTTTTTAATATATGCCTGCGCTGTGTACTTTAGTCACATTAAATACAAGGATGAATGAACTAGCTCTTTCCCGCGACTTCGTAGGCGTCTATACTAACTTTCTATCCCCAGTTTCAACAACTTTAAGGCTTTTTAGCCATAAATCTTCCCTATATTCTTTCACAAGTTATAATTTATCTTTATATACATTTTCATCAAAATTTGTTCAGTTGTTTGTGTAAGAGCGTGATAGATAGTTACTTTCGCATTTATACAATTAGTAAAGAGTTATATAATTTTTATTTAATTCGTTTGTTATGTACAATATGGCCAGGCAGTATCTGCAACTCATCTTGTTGATACAGATAACATTATTGAAAATTACTGAATATACTAGCGGTTTAGGGTTTGAAATAAGAAAATAAACACAAAACAATACTGGAAATTAGTGACATGTGAATTCAATTACTAATTATTATGTTTACGGAATTGATTGATAAAATGGCGGAATACCTCATTCGAATCGGTCCAGCCGTTTTTGAGACTAGCGTACACAAAGGCACAGTCAGATAAAACATCTATAGATCGCTCTTCTGTTCTGTTCTTGAATAAAAACTCCCAGTAATATTTTCTCCCAGATATCTTCCATGTACAGACAGCCATGAATTACACATGTATTGATGATAATCTTAGATACCAATCAGCTTGGTATCGAAAAGTATTATCAAAAGTGCAAAAAACTAAGGTTTGTTAGAAGCAAATAAAAATAAAGAGGTTTCCTACAAACACATACATAGGTACTAATTAGTATGTACTAACAATAAAACTGTACTGGGGTCAATTCTGTGCATTAAATATTTTTTGAAAATTCTGATACGGGGAAGCTTTGTTATCGATATAGAGACCAAAAATTTTTTTATGTATTTATTGTCTGTCTGTCTGTTGCAGCTTCAGCAAAAACCGCTGTACAGATTTAGATGAAACTCGGCATCGTCGTAATTGAAAACCCGAGAGGTTACAGGATATATTTATCCCAGAAAATAGCTAAGTTCCCACGGGATAACATGTTAAAATTAACATGGCAAAAATCCAAAACCAACGGACCAATTTTGATGAAATTGTCTATTGCTTATGTAAGGATAATGGTTATAGGATACTTTTTATCCCAGAAAACTGCCTTTTTCCCGCGGGATAATAGGTTAAAATCTGTGTGGCAACTCTTCTTCCGAAGCGAAACGAGTGCAAACTCAAGTACTTAATATGGTTAATTTTTATACATCATGCAAAGTGACAATGGCAAACCTACACAACCAACAAAATATAAAAAAGCGATTTCGGATCTGTTAAATGAAATACGTTTGCGGCTGAATAATGCTTTATTACAAAGAATGCTTACATATCTGTTTTCAAATTACAAAACTATAAAAAAAAACCAACATATTCGGTACATAGCTATATCTAAAAGACAATTCCGATCTATATTTTAAATACTGATTAATTACATTGAGATCAAAAAGTTTAATATAATTTTTATTCACCTGATTTATTCACAATTTAATACTTCAAAATCACGGGAATTACATATTATTTTAACATTCATATACTATTCAACGGTTTCATAATGAACAATTCTATAGAGCAAATTGATTTATATAAAAAGGTCTATGAGATTAACAATATGGCTTATATAATTTTTAATATACAATTTTATTTGATTTCATGTATAAAAAAAATTTGTGACCGACAGTTTGGGTTAAACTTGAACGAAAAAAAATTAAATCTAATTGAAACTTAACATTTAATTAATAAATATTTATCACTAGTTTTCGCTATACCGCAGAAAGCCGAAGCAACAGTAGTATCGCCGTCTCATATTTATTATTAAAATCATTTAACAGTCGTACCAAAATATATTATCAAAATATAGGTTTTAAACAACATTTAGCGAGTCAATTGTGAGGGTTTGCCAATATCGACTGAAAGCGTCACCCATGTCAGCAAGCGACCATCGACTACGACCTACTAGACGCATATCGACGTGTTTCTAACAAAACATTAGACCAATCAACCTTATATTGGACACAGTGCGGTGTCATTAGACCAATCAACCTTATATTAGACACCGCGCGGTGTACCATTAGTTGTGATGTACAGGGCGCAATTTTGAAACGACCACGATGCATTATTCTCATAAGCCGCAGCTACCGAGCTGTTTTTGACAAAGCATTAGACCAATTGATCTTATATTAGACACCGCGCGGTGTACCAATAGTAAAGATATATATGTCACAATATTGAATCACAGCGCATTATTTTCAAGCCGCCGCTTACCTCAGCGTTTTGACCGAATTTTTGACTGAATTACATGAGTCTAGTAAGCTGTGGTCGTTGAGTGCGACGCTCACACCTATATGATATGTAAAGCGTACATATTAAGTCAACAACAAGTTGCAGGCACTCTTTCGATCCTCGCGGTGTTTGCGTAATAAACAAAATTAAACCTACTTCTCATCAAGCTGATGTATCGTGCTGCCCATCGACTCAGTCTTTGCTTCCAATTTGGCTATTAGCTCTGTTTTATGTTTCAAGGAACTTTCACATTCCTAAAACAAATCCATTAGTACAATTTAGCTAAAACAATAAATATATTGTACAAAATCAGTTGAGCGAAGACAATTTGTGATCCTGGCTTGTTAGTAATGGAAGTATGATATAGATACATTATTTTGGTTATTGTAAGCATTCCCTTTATAAATATTATGAGGCTTGTATGTTGGTTTAGGTTATAAATATATATTTTATATATATATTAACATATAGCCTTACCATCATATTATCCCCAAAATATATATAAGCATGACTAGTTAATTATGTTAGCTATTAAATATATATATCTAGATTTTTCTAACAGGAAATACCACCCTATGGATGTATGTGGGTATATACTATTATACAGACAGATATGCAATCGTAAAGTGCCGTAATACTAAAGCATTACAATTTTAACTAAACTACGTAATTATTGAGAAAATAAGTTAAATTAATGTGCTCAAAAATATATAATAATGCGCCTTTGTCGGCCAAAAGATTATTGAGCCAAATTCATGGCGAAATAAATTTCTGTATTATTGACAGAAATACGTAAAATTATTGTTGGTATAATTTAGTTAGGAACAATTTATGTTACAATTATTTGAATATGTTTCTAACTTTAATGATCTATTTTTGTTACGTAACTCAAATTTACTCATTAAATAATTAATTCACACTAATTAACGAATCAATTACATAAGCAAAATCGGTTTTATCAGTTTTTAATGAATATGTTATTAATTAGCTAACCAATTTTATAATTAAAAGGTTCAAATGTACAGTATACGACTTAACGAATAAAAGTTATAGAAATTCTATTTTTTTTTTACTTTTTTGTAGTGGGTTAGTGAACCTGACTGCTACATCGAAGCACGTGGGTTTGATCTCCACCCAGGTCCAACATTTCTGATGAGCAGGAATGTTATTTTATTTATTTATTTAAAACTTTATTATACCCTGAGAAGAGGTACAAAAGGTGGGCTTAATGCTAAAAGCATTCTCT
>DWJZ01010240.1:0-10233 GCA_018249125.1 Asbolis capucinus
TTCGTTCATTGCTCTCCTGGACGTGGTGCCCAAATGTGACATGTTTGAGGATGAATGTAAGATGATTTCTCGGAATGCTTGCGATACAGTGAAGTGAATAAGTGATGTATATGACTGACATTTCATAACTGTTCTATAGTTATTAGATACTTCTTTTTTATTATTATTATTTTATTTGTCATTGATTGTTATGGATTAATATTTTATTCTTGTCACTTATGTTGTTTCTAAATTTATGACTGCTTCATTGGTGTAATTGGCTGTTGCCGTGCTGTGTTATAAATAATATTAAAACTGTGACGAGAGTCAATTCTGTACATTATTTATTTTTTGAAAATTTTGGATCCATTGTCTGTTTGTTCAAGCGTCATGAATGCAAAAACCACTGAAAAGATTAAGATGAAACTTGGTATAGTCATACATAGTTTAAAACCGGAGAATCGTTATAAGGTTTTATCCTAGGAAATGTCTTTGTTCTCGCAAGATAACAGGTTAAAATTAGTATGGTAACTCGGAAACAACGGGACCAATTAAGTTCTACTCACTAAAAAAACATAACCCATGTAAGCAAAGCCGCGCGTACAGCTAATTATTAAGTTCATGGACGTAGACAGAGAAAATTATCTCAGTCTACGGCATAGATGATACACAGTTTGAACTTGTCACAGTTGTCACGTTGTCACTAAATGTGGTTGTCAGTACAAAAGTTCTACTTTTACAATTTTTGTTGCTCAGAAATTGGTACAGTAATATTGTTTTAAGTCAAATAGTCTATCAAGTAGTATAATATTGTTATTTCCGATTTCTTGAATTCCGATTCCTTGACACAGTTTTAAGTAGATTTTGAATAGTTGTGTATAATATGTGACCGCATTTGGCCAATTCAATTGAATGCTAGTGGTCAATGCTCCGTGGTCCTAATTTATCTCATAGTTGGTCCAATCCGATCTATACTGTACAAAAGTGCCGAGTAAAAATATATTACTAGATTGGTTGGTGTCATACTTTACTGATTACCGCTCTCGTTGTGACCGAGGAAGCCTAGAGCATACACCACTACGCTGCTCCAATGTAGGTCAAGTACTTTCTATGTATTATATTGTTGGATCTAGCTGTTATTCGTGAATTTGTAGGTTTACAAAATGCCTAAGAAAAAAACTGGTCAACGTAAGAAAGCTGAGAAGCAAAAACAGCGTCAAAAGGAAATTCGTAATGCCAGGGAAAATGTTGATTTAGCGCAGCATCCCTGTAACCTGCCTATGGAGTGTGACAAATGCCAGAAGTAAGTTATATATTATTAAGGTTTGTTGCGTTCAGTGCACATATATCACTTTCCGCATACATCACATTATGTCAATTAATTTGGCTATAGATATTTGGTACTTAAGTTGATGTTGTGGTATGGGGTTAGGGTGAAATAGTAGTCTCTTTTGCCACAAACCTAATATCTAGGAATTGAATAGTTATTTTGTAATTTTAAATATAAATGGCATAAAACATCTAAACCAACAAAAGTTTATACTGGAAGTGGACAGATGGAATAAACAGAATAAGGGAATATTGCTGCCATTTGCTATTTACAACTATATATATTCTCTATATAAAAGTAATGTAAAGACAATAAATATTTTTTAGTACACTACTATTCCTTACACTTTCATTTTTATACATAAAGGTATTATTTTCTTTATTGCCAGCCCTTAAAATAAGTACAGTACAGCTAGCAAAAAATTAAAAGTGAATATCCATATGTGTGTGAAAAACTAAAGTTACGTTAATCATCGCATAACATATTGTAGAGACCCAATTTCTTGAATACCTGGAGGAACATCAGATAATCTGCGACTGAGCTTCTGATATGGCCGATCTGCAAGTGGACTCCTGGTTTACCTCACACATAACTGGGCTCATACCATTGAGAGTAGCGGAGAGGCAAGGGGTGTGAGCCTAGACATTGCCGAGTCATTAGATCAGGTCTGGCAAAGAGCCCTTTTATCGAAGCTTCCATCGTACAGCCTGCCTGAGAAGTTATGTTGTTGGATAGAGAGTTTCCTGTCCGAACGAGCTATCAAGGTGGCAGTGGATGGTTAATATTCTCACACAATATCCATTAATGCTGGTGTCCCTCAAGGCTCAGTACTCTCCCCAACAGGGTTCATATCAATGATATGCTGATGCAAAACCCCAGCATGCATTGTTATGCAGATGATAGTACAGCTAACGGGCATTATGTGAAGTCGTCTCAGAGAGATACGGAAGATAACAGACTTAGACTTGTCTCTGAATGGGGGTCAAGAGAATATGGTTGCCTTTAACCTGCTAAAGACACAAGTGTGCATATACTCCACGAAGAGCGCCCCGTTTGTTCCAAAATAGGCCTCTAACCCCTAACAACAACATTGAGATCTGAGGGGCCGACATTTCCAACGACGTACAGTTTACTTGAAAAGGAAAGACAGAAAGTTAAACTTACTTCCAGAAAACTGGTTGTACTGAACAACGCGAAGCAGTACTTCACGCCAAGCTTAGCGTCTACTTCTATACAACGCTCAAGTATGACCACATTTGGAGAACTACTCTCACATCTGGGTTGGTGCACCCAGTTACTAACTTGGCTCCCTTGACTCCCTCCAGTGGCGAGCTGTCCGGATTGTCGACGATCTTAACCTTACTGAGGGTACTTGAGGGTAGAGGACCTGAGGCTACGAAGAGATGTAGGTGCTTTTTGTGTTCTCTTACGTCTCTATAATGGAGGCCACCATCTACTTTCCTTCACCGTAACACACGCCAAAGGTTGAAATTTCATCTGCACCGCCTCGATTCATGGCATCGTCTACCGTTTGTTTTTCACGTTCTTTCCTGGCACTAACTTGCGAACTATGGAACATTCTTTCATCTGAGGTATTTCCTCGGCGCTATGACATGGGGCTCTTTAAAAAGAACATTAACCGTTTCCTTCTAGGACGGCAATACACCTGCGACTCCCCGGATGTTGCACGGGTCCATAGGCGACGGTGACCACTTACCATCAGATGGGCCATAAGCCTGTTTGTCCGTCTGTTATAAATAAAATCAATAAATTAAATAATAATAATCTTCATTGACAATAAATTTGCCCTAGAAAAGCGCGAGCTGTGCCTGTCTGAGCCTGGGAGTCTCTTCCTTTAATTAGTTACAATGATTTATTTATAGTCTAGATAAATTAAATCGATCTTAACCTGATAATAATAATAGTAGTGTGTGTGAGTGTGCATGCATGTATGTGTGAGTATGTGTGTGCATTTATAAGTGTGCAAATAATTAATTAATAAAGTTACTGTAAAAATATCCAGTAATAAAGTTTGAATCGAGGTAACTTATCATTGTTGATGTGCAGGAAGCAAAAGAGTCGCGCATTCTGCTACTTCTGCGCAGCCCTGCAACGGCTGCCGGCGTGTGCACACTGCGGTAAAGTCAAGTGCATGCTCAAGTCTGGCGACTGTGTGGTCCGCCATCCCGGCGTGTTCACCACTGGGCTTGGAATGGTGGTATGTTGTTCTAAAATTCCAACACACTATGAAATTTGCACACCGCAAGGTATCTGGCAGCCAAAAGATCTTTGGCAAGGTTAATATATTTTTGTTGGTGTAATTCCAGGGAGCCATTTGTGATTTTTGCGAGGCGTGGGTTTGTCATGGACGTAAATGCCTCACATCGCACGCCTGCACCTGCCCGCTCGCCGATGCGGTATGCCTTGAGTGTGAGAGAGGTATTTTATATCGAATAAAATATGTAACTCAATGAAGATGTGTATGTCCATCATGCACAATCAATACATTGCAATTATATATTTGCAGGAGTATGGGAGCACGGCGGGCGCGTGTTCCGCTGTAGCTTTTGCCAAGGCTTCCTTTGCGAGGACGACCAGTTTGAACACCAGGCCTCCTGCCAGGTGCTAGAGTCGGAGACCTACAAATGTAAGTCAGGCAAGCGGCGGTGCGGCGCGGAGGGCAACGTACCGGAGTATTGGTTCTTGACTAGTCTGGACGTCTTGGTCTCCAAATCGATGTGATGACAATACATCTTCTGATATCAATTCTGTGCTAATAAGGAATCATATGGATGATTAAATTTTGAAGTAATAATGTCATTAATTATTTTAATAAAACACCAGATTGCTGATGCATATGAATGAAATGGAATGATGTGATGATTACGGTGGTGGTATCGTGTGCTGCAGGCCAGTCTTGCAACCGGCTGGGGCAGTACTCGTGCCTGCGCTGCAAGACATGCTTCTGCGAGGAGCACGTGCGGCGGCGCGGCGCGCGCCCGGTCCGCGGCGCCGGCGCCCCGCCCTGCCCGCGCTGCGGCTACACCGTGCACGTCACCGCCGACCTCAGCATGTCCAGTCGGTGCTCTCTCTACTTTATTATTATGATGTTTAATGTGTAGTATCAGGTTACCCAGTGGGGAATCATTTCATATTACAGTACCCTAAACTAATAAAACGAAGCTACTCGGACACCACCAAAAACGAGAAACTGGAACGTTAAATTGGATTTATCAATTTATTTCTGATATGCTAATACTTTGAGTGAAATCAGAGGTGCGCGCCGCAGGCTTCGAATCCAGGACCTCCCGTTCGGTAGATCGTCGTTCAGACCACTAGGCTATCGCTGCTTACCTATCACGTCATATGAGTCGTCCAGTCCGGCCAGTTAGGCGACGATGTCTGCGTGTAATACACAGATATGACATTAAAGCGAGTGTTGTCGCGGTCCACAGCTCGGTCGCACCGCTACGGGCGGCAGGGCGCGGCCGCCGCCGACGACGACGACGGCTACGGCGGCTACGGCGGCTACTCGCAGCAAGGTAACCATACACCTACGACCGACTTCACATCACATGTAGCCTCCAAGTAAACCTTTGCGAGCATTCGCTGATATGTGTAGTGTTGCTTCAAATGGGCTTTTTTAATGGAAGAATATTTGTCCCTACAAGAGTCACTTGATTAGTACACGTGAACGGTATAGTAATCTCTACTCTGTTTTTCTTGTAAACAATTTTTGTGTCAGAATAATATTTTAGAAGTTCATTTTTAAATTTTCTACGTTATTGTAGAATATTGTAGTACATGTCGGGTGTATTGCTGTATTGTAAATTGAAGCATTTACCGTGTTGGAAACTGAAAAAGTAAACAAATTAAAGATAGGCTTGGCAAGTGCGACATGTTTGTATTTGTTATTATTGATCGAAGCCAAGCCGAACAGTTCGGAGAACAGGTCACTACATCGCTGCTTTCTTGTTATATGCGGATGACATGAAAATTAAAAAAAAGTAAAACCTTTATCAAAAGTCCAAATCATTTATTCCATGTAGGTATTTTCAATACACTTATGAAAGTCATTTTTTGAAATCTACCACCATTTCGGAAAGGTGCACTAATAAAGAGGAGAAGAAACGGCGAAAGAAACTCCTCGGCACATCTTTTGGAAACAATGTGAAATACTAATTAGAAAATATTTAGAATCAAGCTTGAATGGAACTGGATGCGGATGTCAATGAAGTCCAGGCATCCTGGTCATTAATATATTCATTGACCCTACAATACCCATTCTTTACTAATCTTGATTTAATATGCTTCTCAAATACATCTAAGGGTAAATCAAGAATGGACTTTGGCATTTTATATAAAAATACCGAGGCCCACAAAAGACCGCTGTACCCTACGCAATCGATACGAAGAGGTAACCAAATGATGCATATTTTTAGTTTGCCGAGTATTTACATCGCTTTTAAGTTTGTACGAACCTACACTGTTTCGTATGAAGATTAAATTACTATATATATGTACATATATTGTGAAGCTACTGTTAGTATATTCATTTCTTTAAATTTTCCTCGGAGCGATTCGCGCGATTTTAATTTGTAAATTGACCTGATAGCTCTCTCTTATCTGTTTATAATTTTATAATATCTGACCGTATAGAATTACCAAAGGAACCGAATAAATGTATAAGCTATTGCAAGATAACTCACTCACAACTTAATATAAATAAACGTAATGATTTCGATCTCTGGGAGCCCCAATTATATTAATTGTGATTATCAGCTAATGTGATAAAATACTTGGGATTGATTTTCGATAGCAAGTTGACTTTCAATTAACATTTAAATTATATTGTCCCCAACGCTTTTCATATGCTCGCTTTCATATTGGGAATAAGTGAAAAATACACACTAAGCTCTACCCTTCCTCTTCTTCTCAATGCTGTTATAAGAACTCTGTTGATTCAGTTATTTGGAATCCGCAATATAAAACCCAACAGAATAAAATGTATCACGTTCATAAATTATTGAATAGGCATCTCAAATTCAGACATAATTTAGTCGAACCAACCACAAGTCTGTCCAGGAGGCGCCAGGAGGCGAGCAGGGAGAGATGAAATATTTCTTTATTAAATATTAATTAATTAATAAGCCTTTTTGTTGCCAATATTAACTTCAGCTGCCAATCCCTTTTGCCTGTCTAATTGGGATATATTGAGCTGTTTACTATGACATCACATCACGTTAGAACAACCTGCACGTAACATTTTATAATTAGTGTCTATCGGTCGATCGCGTCGCAAGCATAGTCAAGCGCTATGTAGGTACTTTTAGTTTTTGTCATTTGTGCAGGCGACGGCGACGAAGGGGGCGCGGACTGCGCGGACGGCGGGGACTACTCGTACTCGGAGTCCGACGACGAGGACGACGAAGACGACGACTCCGAGCTGGAGTCCGGTGACGAGGCCTCGCCGCCCGCCCCTTGAACTATCGACCTCGATATGTTGCGACACGTGCTGCTTTTTTTAACTTTCTATTCATTTGTGCTTCACCACTAACCCACCTGATGGTAAGTGGCGATGTGGTCTTAGATGATAAAGTGGTTAGTCACCAATGTTCGAGGAAAAAAACCCTTTTGTCGAATTTGTCGAATATAAATGCAATTCTTTTCATTTTTATTTTTTATCTCCGAGCCTATTATCCCCTGTCTAGTCCTGACTATTCATTGAGATAACTTTGACTCAGGCCTCAGCATTTCTCCAGCGTCTCCCATACACTACGGATTGCGTCACTGATTCCAGTGTGGCAGCTGGGGCCCTGGAACCACTTCACTCTAATGTCGTTAACCATAGACGTATTACTATTACTAGCGTCTGCTCGCAGTAAGTACCTGGATAACAAGTAGCCTATGCGTTATTCCACATTATAATCTGTCTGCCAAATTGTATCAAGGTCGGTTCACTAGTTTTTGCGTGAAGCAGTGCAGAACTGACTTACAAGCCCCAGTCAGGGCATCGCGAATCGTTTGCTTCCGCTCCTCAGACGGACTTCATGCAAAGATAATACCGTTATTAAAATCAATAAGGAATATTATTAATCATTGACTTGTTCTACAGCTTATCGAAGAAACAAATTTCGCGCGTTGGAATTGCCGGCACAGCTTATTCAAAACATTTTAATAGACCAGGACGACCCCGGGTCAGCTAGTAAATAAATAAATTTTTGGCCACCACAAACACCCCAAACTAAGTGGTAGGTTTGTACTATGACGAACAGACATCTAATGTACATATATCATTTTTGAATACATGTAATAATATGTAAATTTAAAAAAGGTTACAGATTCTTTCTAGGGTTCCTTTGCTTCGTAGACAGAGAAGAGTATAGACCTGTAGTGAGCAAGACCAGTTTGCGATATCGACAGTTCAGTGTCGGCAACACCTAAATGCTTGTAATTCATATAATGTTCAAAATAAGAGAAGGCTAAGTATAGATATTTACCCTCTTTTTTAATGAAAAAAAAATTGGAAATGAAATAATAATACCATTTCTATCATGAAACATTATCCAGCAATTTATTAGAAAATATAATTACAATGGTTCGAATAGGTAGCTTATAATCTAGGACTGAGAAAATCTAGTGGAATAAATTCAACAAAGTGAAAATAAAGTATTTATTTCATTTCTTTATGTCAAATTTATATTAATAGAAATATTAGCCACATAGTTTAACGACTACACAAATTTCCTTAGAGCTTTAAAATGTTCCAGGCACTCTTGGTTTTTTAACCTCGACAAACTCATCGTCCTTGGTGTATAATTTGGTGACTGGGCCTACAAACACACAAATATAATCCACAAATTTTGGTATCAAAATTATTTTACTTATCATAGGTACTACTGCACCTTTTGTTTTCTTAATGAGTTTGATATCAGGGGATCTCAAAATGTGCGCCGTAGCGCCCTAGTGTACCGTAGAAAGTATAGAAGGGCGCCGTGAATCGATCTTCTATCATCAACCGAAATCACAAATATTAGCGGGTACATTATTTTTCCTTTTTTAACTCTTGTTTTCTGTTTCGATTCTTTATAATAAAAAATAAATTTCGTGTTGTGGTCGTTTTAATTCGGGCGTTTTAATTTCTTTCGACTGTGTCTTCTGCAAATACCTAGCTAAGGTAGGGCGGCGTGACAAAATACTAAACTTGTACATGCGCCGCGGGTTAAAAATTTGGAACCCCTGATTTAAACAGATTCGTGTATCATCTATGTTAGATGTTGTCGGAGTACAGACGCTATGGCAAAAAATCATAAAATTTGTGGTTAGTAGAAATTACTTTCATTTGAAGCAAAATAAAAGTCATTTTTTTCTTTTTAAAATCAAACATTGTTCCAAATGTTGACTGCAAGATATTGATGATTTCTTTGGCGTTTAATTTCCGACATTATATTTATATTTTCAAAATTAAATCATACTAGGTACTAGATTTGGGAATAATTAGTTTTTTGCAAAATTTATACTATAATTAAAAATGTGGTGCAAAATGGATGGATAATATACGACAAAAAACTGAACAAAACGATTATTGATAGTAAATTTAAATGTATATGGCAAAAAACTGATATAAAAAAGTATATACACAGATTATTGTTAAATATATCTCATTTTGTACGCAAATGTAAAAGTTGAATGTCGTAAGTCTGTTAAAAGTATGCAGAAAATGAGAATTAATTATATTAGCTCTTAACAATCTAAGAATATTTAAATTTAACAGATTTGTTCTGTTGCTAAAATTAACTGTTGTTAAAAATAAGTATATTTAGAGTGTTAATTAATATTAGCATTAACACTAATTTTTAACACTTACACCATCTCTACTATGTTTATCTCCTGGGACCTGGGTGCCAAGATCCTCGCGTCCTTATTTACCTGGCACGAGGAGGCAGAAGCCCAGGGTCACCGGCCGGCACTGAGAGAGATTGCAGGATACCGTGAAGAACTGTGTCAGCGCACCATCAGTAAGTGGAGCCGGAGGAGCTGAGCGTAGGACCGTCGAGGCAGTCCGTCCAGTCTTAGGCCAATGGGTGGTAAGGCGGCACGGTCCGCTAACATTCCGTTTGACACAGATACTTTCCGGGCACGGTTGCTTCGGGAGGTATCTGTGACGAACGGTTGGTCCCGAGCCAACTGCTGTCTGTCACCATTGTGACGGATGCCAGGACGAGGACGCCCAGCACACTCTAGGAGACTGCATAGCCTGAGCGGATGATCGCGCGGAGTTATGTGCGGTCGTTGGGTACGACCTCTTGCTGCCGACCGTGGTAAAATGCATGGTCGACAGTGAGACTTCGTGAACAGTGATGCAGGCCTTCGCGGAGCGTGTCATGCTCCGCAAAGAGGCGGCAGAAAGAGAGCGTGAGCAGTCTACGGACCTCACCATCCGTCACAGGCGCAAGGGCGAAGAAGGCGGGCTTACGGCCTGCACCTCCTGCCCCCAAAACAAAAGCCGGTCGGGCGGTGGATACGGGAGTTCATTGTCCGACGTAAAGGCTCGGGTTGAAAGGCGCGCCGGTGTCGAGCGTGCCTTTATCCAAGCGGGAAATAGAGTTCAGTGCGGGGCTCCATTGGACACGGCGCTGCACACCCTTGCAGAGTATCCTGCATGGGGGCCAAATCGCCACGAGTTAACACGTATCATAGGAGGGGACCTTTTATTACCCAATGTTATACGAAGAATGCTCGATAGCGAGACGTGCTGGATGGGATCAGTGCACTTTTGTGAGCAAGTGATATTACTGAAGGAGAGTGCAGAACGCGTCAGAGAGGCAGCAGCCGCTGCCGACTCAACGCGTAGAGGAAGACCGGGCAGAAGGAAAAGGCTCTATGCGCGCTTCCTGCCAGCGACTTAATGAATCGCCACTAAA
>DWJZ01010241.1:0-10233 GCA_018249125.1 Asbolis capucinus
AGTTTTCTGGGATAAAAAGTATCCTATAAACATTGTCCTTACATAAGCAACAAACATGCTAAATTTCATCTAAATTGGTCCATTGGTTTCAGAGTTGTCATACTAATTTCAACCAGTTATCCTGTGGAGGCCAACCCATTTCCCGGGATAAAACATATCCTATAACCGTTCTCCGGTTTTGAACTACGACTATGCCAAGTTTCATCAAAATCTGTCCAGTCATTTTTGTGTGAAGCTTGAACAGACAGTTGTAGCGGCACAAATTAATGTCATCGCACCTAGTTACCCTACATAACATTCGATTGTAGCTATAATATATTACACGCACGCATTATTATGCAACATATACTGTAATATTTTCAATAACAAGAGTATGAAATCAAATCTCGTCCCCATCATTTGTGTTCCCACATACTAGCCAACACTGATCAACGTAACTTGACATGTTGCTTCCCGAACACACCATCATACCAGTGACCACGTCACAGACGATAAATAAAAAAAAATGTATTGGTCTCTATATCGATAATAAAGCCTCCCGGCATCAAAATTATCAAAAATACTTAATGTAAATGTTACGTACAGTAGTATTTTTGCCAAAGCATGCCAACAGTGCCCTTTTCATTAGACTGCAGATCGTCTGTCTATAACAAGACTATGTTTATAGAATATATTTGGCTCCTTACAGCATTTGTACCACGGAGACTGGCACAGTATTAAATATTAAAATTTACTAAATTTGATTTGAAGATATAATTACAAATATAAGGGCTGTACAGAGAATGTTTTTATGGGGTGCAACTTGCGTTGTTCACATACCGCAGTCACACGCGCGGGTCCGAACTTACTCGTACCATCGAGGACTTCATCGCTTACCAGCAGGTGTGATCGTAGTCAAGCGGCTTAGCTTAGCTTAGCTTATTAAATTTAAAAAAATATATATGTATCAATGACACTTATCCTTACTAATATTATAAATACAAAAGTAAATATGTCTGTCTATAAGTCTATTACCGCTTGTACCATTAGCGAAGACGTAGTCGCGGGAAAAAGCTAGTTGAACTAAAAGCAAATTAGATTGCAGGGTCAAATTCTATATAGGTTTAGAATCCTATATAGTATGTAATGTCTATTGCACACATACTTGCACATCCACACTCACAAACTTGCATTTATGATATTAATAGTGTTTAAATGATAACCGGGTGTTAATACTCGCTGACGATAACAGACTGATAAGATTTGTATCAATTTCTAAATTACTCATAATTATAATGGACCTGTTTCCTATTTATATAATTTATAATAAAAGTAATAGCTACTGTCAGTTTTTAGCAACATATATGTATGTATATTACATTAAGCAATAACAATATGATATATATAAATATATTTGATATAAACTTAAGTAATCAAAAGAAGTAAGAAATTATTCTTTTCTAAATATATCGCAGTCCAACTCTCAGATGATTGATTTATTCGTATTAAACTTGGTTTATAATCGAACGAGTTCTTTAGCTATTTTTTTATTAGAAATTAAAAATAGTTTTGGTTTAACTGGTGTACATAAACCTCAACAAGTCTAAACGTTGACTTATTCATATACTAAAATCGTGTACTAAAACCTGTCTTTTCGCTTCGGAAGTTACCACGCTAAAGAAGTTATTGTGACTTACTTTACTAGACATAAGATATGGTATCATGTACTTATTTGTATCTTGTACTCCGCTGTATTGTCAATAATTTTCGCAGCGAACGCAATATAAGGATTTTTTTCACACGTTGGGTTACATTAACAAACTTTTATAGGGACCCGTAACGTTTTCAAAAATATTTAAAGGCGTATAAGGGATAATGAAGGATTTTAATGGGAATTTTCTAAGTCAGCCCAGTTGTATCGGAGCCGATTCTTCTCAATCAAACAATTATAACTTTTCACAGTTTATAGATGGTGGCGAAAATGTTTGATTGACTTCAACTATACCTGCAATTAATTCGATAATAAAGTTTGCTATATCACTAGATCGATAACATTGTTCGTGTATTTAGTACTGTTTGGTCGTAGCCGTGTCCTGGCTGAGGTTATTTCCCGGTAGCCCGCATTTGATGGTAATATATTTTTATTTTGATAAAATTTACATCAATTTGGTGATCGTTAGGTAATTTTTATTAGGTGAATTAAAATTCAAGAGCATTGTTATTTTATTTTCTTTCAAAAGAATCTTATTCGTATAAGGAATATGCGATTTTAAATATTTTGTAATTCAAGTGCGGATCATGGAAATTGGTTCCAGCCTCATATTACGGTTAAATGTATTTGTGTAAACTATGTATGTTTTGCCCTTTTTACGAGCTTTTATTTAACTTGCACTTGCAACTTGTTTCTATATTAGTATATTTGTATGTTAGGGGTCAAATCTTGCGAGCTTAATTAGACACACTTCCTCTTACACTTGGAGCAGCAATTCTGCTCCACAAAGTTTTCATCCTGATAACAATGCATATTTATTACAATCATGACCCTGATACTACGTTCAGGATTGGCTCCAGACAACGGAGCTTCTGAATAGTTATCAATACAGTTATGAAATTTTCTGTGTTTCATTGTATTCTGGATCTATAATTAAAGATTATGATTTAAATATTTTTAATAAATTTTGTTTAGCCTGCATAATTTTTCAAACAGTTTTAAATTCTGATGACATTGTATATCCTACTCATATCATAATTTATTATGGATGGATAATGGATACAAGGATGTTTAAGGATTGCTCTCGGAATATTTTTTTTATACATAATCGAGTATAGTATATTTAAGGTGGGTAAAGGAAGGATAAAAGGAATCTACCAGATTAAAAAACTGTTGTCATTCAAAAGTGTGTTTTTAATACTTATGTGAATAAATGACTGACTTAAAAATGATAAGATTATTTTATTTATATTTCAATAAGTTTTTGATAAATATGTTTTTATTAATCAATTATTTAAATAATTTATTATAAATTGTAATAATTATTTTAATTAATTAATTTGTACATTTTTATAAAAGATGTTTTAAACTTCTGAAGCACTTTCATTTATCTTTTTACATTAGTTGCACTTTATATAACTGTTTTCGTTCAGTAAATTCGTCGCAACCTCAAAACTGCAGTGCAACAAAATGTAACTGTTGTCTTTGCAATAAAATATATGAGTTTTTATCAACAACACGAAATCAATGAAACAATTAAGAATTAGTTTTAAGTAGGTTAAATATATAAAATGACAATTTTAAATAATTATGACATACAATATAAAAAAATAATGAAAACATTCCTTATTGTAATGAATGATGGGACCTTCTTTTGTAGATATATATTTTAAGACCCAACTTAAGAGATAGGATAGTTTTTATCCTGGAAAACGCCCTTAATCTCGCGGGATAAGGTACAGGTTAAAATTACTATTGCGATTCGGAAGTCACTAGACTCGTTTAGATACAATTGGATATTTATAGACAAAAAAGGGGTCAATTTTAATATACTTTTTATCCCAGACAATGATTTTATTCCCGTGAGATAACTGTTAAATATTTATCATTTAAATAGCAAAACATATTCCGGGTTAAGTAGAGCTATAATAATAAATAAACTATACCACACCAGAGTGTCAGAGAGGGGTCAGAACCCGGGCGGGCACTGCACCTAACATTATCAGCATGTTATTAATGGGATGAGATCTAATGCAACAAAAATATCCCAAAATATCCCAAAAATATCTATAAAATATCAATTACTATGTATCATTCGGAATAGTTACATTTTTAGTATATCTATGAAGGTACATAAGGTGTCAATTTTCTGATCGTCGATAATCGATACGAACTAACCTTACGTAGTTCTAGGCCAAGTTCACGATAATGGTATCGTCGCTCGATGACTTCATCTATAAAATGTAATATCAGCTCGACATTCTCTATTAAGCTGGATTCCCACTGTGCGATAATGCATTTCTGATTCTGCAGTTCTGGTGTTATCATAATATAGCGTAGGCGGCGGTAGGTGGTGTAGGTGAATTTTTATAATGAATTTATATTTTCAATCTATTCGTGGAAAATACTTACATGTACAAAATCTCTCCATCGCAATGGATTAATGTTCTTCTAAGCGAATGTCACCACAGAATCCAAAATATTTTATCTACATGTGAACGGGAATTCACTGGTATAACAATAAAGTAAACAATAAAGTAATCGTGAGTACCCGTTAGTTTTTGCTGTGATTGTTAACGTTCAATAAATGTTAAGGATTTATTACCAATAGCACAAATATCTTGAGATGTACCTACTATTACTAATACGTATTCCCCTACAAATCTTATTGATATTTACAAGCTTTAATTAAAATAAAATTCTAAATTAATAACTGCCACGCGAGCAAAGTCGCGGGTAACTGCTAGTGTTAATATATTTGTTTGTTACGGGTCAAACCTTGCAAGCTTAATTAGTCCCACTTCCTCTTACACTACGGAGCTGAAATTTTGCATGAGCCTTCCGTCTTCATGACAATGTATTTTTTTGATAAGCATGACATGATACTGCGTTCAGTAGGTACTTGTCTCCAGACAAGGGAAGTCCTCAACGGGTAACAATACAGTTACGAAATTTTGTATATTTCGTTGTATTACATATTTATAACTAAAGCTTGTATTTTAAATATTTAAATCTTGTTTTTAATTTATAATCAGTGTTACACATTTGAACTGTAAAGAAAAGCAACCGTACCTTCGCTAGTCAGTCTTTAATAATACTTGTTTCAAAATAACCATGACCACTTATTTTTTTATCTTCGATAAGTTAGCGCTTGACTACCAAACCACCTGATAGTAAGTCTTTGATGATAAAGCGCACTTAATGCGCAATTAAACTTAATAAAAGCCTATTCTTGACTTGAAGACATTTACGTTACAATCAAACGGGAATACCGACTCGGGAACCTTATTCCACTCCTTCACGGTACGAATGATAATGGACAAGGCGAAACGCGACGTTCGTACAGTCCGCGCCATAATACGGGTAATATTAAACTATACGTAAAAAAATCTTCGATAGTCGACAAGTTAGCGTCAATATAAAGAGGTCTTAAGACTTATCTGCCTTATTTGATAATATGCAGTCCATAGATAAGGTTGAGTAAATAAAAGTTATATATTTTTTATTACTTTTTAGTGTCGTATGTGGGGGTTTTTGTAAGTCAACGGAAGACAAAAGAAGAAGGCCATTTGATGAACAGAGGAGAATCATCCATTGCTATTTCCATCGCGTTACAGGCCGGGTGACTGGTCGTAGGGATTTGTGGCTCTGGAACAAAAACTTGCATGGATCGAATCATCTGCAAATTGGCTTGGAATCCAGGATGGATAGAGCTCTACACAAAACAAAATGTAAGGAGAGTCGTTACAATAATTTTCCGCAATTCTTCTTTCAGGGGCGCCACACATTCAAATCTTGTGATATGCGATCAAACTGGTCAGGTGGTGGGAAGAGCCAAAGGCCTTGGCACCAACCACTGGACCATCGGCATTGAAGAGTGCGCGCGCAGGGTCATAGCCATGCTCCACGCTGCGAAGAAAGACGCCGGGATCCCGTTGGACAAACCTTTGGATTCCTTGGTAAGAATAAAATGTAGCGGCCCTAAAGTACTCCCTTGGAAACGCTAATATCGGTATAGAATCTTGCATGCGCCGCCAATTTTCGAAAGTTATGTGCATATTAGAAATTGAGTACCAATCATCCATTGATATGGTATAACGACTGTGTTATACCATATTCATATTCAACTTTTACCAACGATCCCGCGGGAATGAAACTGTTGCCGGGTATAAAAATATTCTAAAACCGTTATATAAACTAATTTATAACTGACCCCAATTTCATTACAAATTTTAATCTGTTATCTGACGGAAATAAACCCTTTTCCCGGGATAAAAAGTATCGTATAACCTTACTCGGTTAATGGACTATCCAATACAAAAATATTATTTCAATTCGGACCAGTAGCTGAGCACGTATAAGCACTGTATAAACGAAGCGAAATGACAGCTTTCTAGTTCTAAAAGTTTCCGAGCTAGGTTGCAACGGCCATTTAGCTCTGTAGCCCTGTAGAAGGACGTTCACTACCATATAGCCAGGAGGAATGTTAATGAGCGCTTAGGTCACTCTCAGATCACATTATAATGTAATTGGCATGTCGATCAATCAATTGCTAAACATAAGATGCAATTATTCATTGATTGCGCGATCTATTGGGAGGTGCTCGGTGAAGACTGACCACGGTCGCCCTATTGTGATTGATGTATTTGTAGTCCTAGTGACATTATTAAGCCAGCGAGGTTTTTGTGGACTAGAATAGAAATATCGGAACAGCTTTTCCAGTTTTCATCAAGATGCAAAATTCAAGATCTACATATATGTGATGGTGATAGAAATGACCATCCGTGTAATGAAAAGATATTTTATAACGTAACTAAACATTACAGATTATAAATACATGACTACTGAAAACATTTTTAGAATATGCAGACATTATAATATTATTGTAAAGTTTCATTGAAGCGAAAGTGTTCTTAGATGTTTTAGAGAAAACTAGTAGTGACTTGTCTGTATAAATTGGTGAGCTAATCAATAAATCATATTTCTCGTCCAATATTCTCCTAATTACATGAGACATCTAAATTAACCTTCGTTACCACCAATTGCCAGGGTCTGACGCTGTCTGGGTGCGAGCAGGAGAGCAGCAACGCGGACCTGGCTGCGGGAGTGAGAGAGAAGGATGGTGCTTGCGCGAAAGCTATCTATGTTGCATCAGACACAGCTGGCTCCTTGTTTACCGGAGCTACGAATGGCGGGATGGTGTTGATTGCTGGTAAGTAACTTCAATTGATTGGTGGGAAATTAGTGCAGCAGGACACATTGTTGCCACATTGATCATTTATGGCATGAGCAGTCAATGTGTCGCCTGGTGTCAAGTGATCACCGCATCTGGGGTGATAGTATCGCCTTGCCTGTCATGAAAGAAGTGATGAACCCCACGTCGTAATTGCAACTGGCGTTCATGCCAACAATGGGAAGAAGAGGTTCACAAACATCGACTACGTTATAATAACTTGGAAGCAATGTTAAAAGAGTATCTTT
Organism: Asbolis capucinus; assembly: GCA_018249125.1. Taxonomy (NCBI): domain Eukaryota; kingdom Metazoa; phylum Arthropoda; class Insecta; order Lepidoptera; family Hesperiidae; genus Asbolis; species Asbolis capucinus. The sequence continues at coordinate 7,172 of DWJZ01010241.1, forward strand.
TCATGTCTGACATAGGTCGTATGTATGCGTAGACTAAATGCCACAAACAAACATTTAAATAGCTCCTAGGTACGAAATTGTTATAAAAATAATTTAAAAAGGAACAATCAAAGTTATTATTTACGACTGAGTGCGACAGTTAGTTGCACTCAATATTCGGGCTCGTATAGTACTTGTAACATCAGGACCATCTTATGTTGCGGGAAATGTAGTGAGTAAAATCCGTATGATTATGATGAAATTATTCGTAATTACCATAATTTCAGTAAGACCACAGTTTATTCGTTTGTATGGATGAAATGAGAATCCATAGGTTTTTGTTTTTCGGCGAATCTGTATTGCACGATGGCATACTTTATTCGTGGATTCCATTTGAAACTTGCCTATTTTATCACATGTTGACTCCTGAACTCTGACGTCACGTTAGTCAATGGCGTTGTAGCTTGCAAACAACTTTCAACGTTTCCGTCGTGGATGTAAACATGAGCTGCAGTGGAAAGTTTGTTGTCAGTCTGGTATTTATCAATGTCTCTTATGGTCAGCCAGGTCGTTTGCAACACGAGGCACACTTGCCTGCCACTATCCTAGATATGATTTCAGGCTGGAACAGATATTTAGGGATTGGGTCATGGGTTCATGTTACTAAATAAATCTAACAAAGAACTAGTCAATATTTTTGGCGCTACACACAAACTAGTGCTTTGTTATTCGTATCTAAACTTAAGATGCTCTGTGGACATCTGATATTTTCGTAGAAACATCCAAAGAGTCGTGAACTTAGACATTTTTTGTATGTTTATCGACAAGTTTGGAAGGTCGACCGCTAGATCGCTGCATGCGGGTACAATATTATTATTCAATGTCAATGGATTTATCGAATTTTAGTCAAATTTCCTGTATGACAAATTGACTGTCATATAGTTTTTCGGTTTGATGATTGTTGTTTTAAATAATTTTATTGGCATGTTCCAGTTTTTAGTGATAGGAGAGCATTGACTCCATTTATCTTGAATGAAGTATTGTATCGTATTTACATGAAAATAAAAGGAACAGATCTGCGGCTGGTTCGGGTCAAGTTTGTTTCTAGAAAAGTTTGTAATTAGAGTCAGTAATAGCTTCAAAGAGAATTATGTTGTTGGCGAGTCTAGGCTCCATCTGTTTGTAGGTTTGAGCCCAGGTACTTCTATTGTGAACTGTTTTCTTCTTTATCTTCTCCACTTCGCTGGTTCCACTTAGCTGGCAACGCCGTGGTGTTCTCATTTGCCCTGATTAAGAAATAAAAAAACTAAATATACAATCAGCAAAATGACTGTTTATGTATAAACCATAGAGGATTATCTAATGGTATACCTAGATATAATATACCTAGGTATACCTAAATGTATTGTTAATAAATAAATAATATCGACGCCGGGAAACAGAAAGGGCTTAAGTCTTTAGAACAACTGATATTAGTTTCGCCCTTATACGGAAAGAATAACAGCGAACTTACGTAAGCATAAATTCCGTACGCTTAAGTTAAAGATCCCTTTCCGCCCTTACTGTTTTGTCGTCGATATAATAAATCTGTTCTATAAAAAAGGTGTTCAATATGCCGGGTTCTAGAAGGCCTTATTCATGAAACTTTGCTCTCTCTCCGTATGCTTTCTGGCAGTGTGTCTCCTATCTATTAAACCCGTAATAATTAAAACGATCCCTATACATACAAGAGTCAAGTTTTTGCGTATAGTTCTCGATCATACGGAACTCTATTTTGAGTCTTCTTTTCCCTTTTTTTCGACTTATGAAAACTATTACGTAGTGAAGGAAGTGTATTTATAGATGTACAGAGGATGTTAGCAGTTAGCGAAATGAGGACACGGTACTAGGCCGAATGATAACCCTCTCGCCTTGACACCAGGGGTCGGGAGTGGAGGGACTTCGTGAATAACGCTTCAAATGGTTAAATGCCAATATCCTTCTGTTATTTACGTTCTTAATGAGTTGGGATACTCGTTTAGGGTTCCCTACTACAGAACTGACTGTAGTCTCATATTTTAAAAAAGAAAGAGTACTTCTGAATTTGTAGTTTTTTTGTTTCCTCATAACTTCTTACTTTGCAAATTCCAGATCGAATATGCACCGAGTATAGTGGTGATAGCCTAGTGATTATGAATTCGGCTTCTTACTCAGGAGGTCCGGGTTCAAATCCCGGGGCGCGCACTTGTGACTTTTCGATGTTATGTGCATTTTAAGCATTTAAATGTCACTCGCTGTAACGGTGAAGGAAAACATCGTGAGGAAAGCAAAAGGTTTGCAAAAACTCAAATGTGTGTGAAGTCTGCCAATCCGCACTTGGCTAGCGTGGTGGACTATGGCCTTAACCTTCTCACTCAGAAAAGAGACCCGTGCTCAAAAGTGGCCGTGATGGGTTGAGATGATGATAGTGTACCAACCGATTTTGATGATATTTTTTTTATTTGGAAGCTGGTGCTTGTCATGAAAACCCATTAATTTGAACAATTTCAACGACATTTGATGAGTTTTTTTTTTCGGTTAAAATGAGTTTTCATTCAATTCTGTAGACTTTATTTTAACTGATTTCGACTATGTTCAGCTTGTTCTGATTCTTATATTCGTCGATCTAGTTGAAGTCTGTATTTTTTATGAACTATTCGTATAAAGCATGTTTGTCATGAATTCAGTAAGATACCACTGACCTGGTCTGATGTTGTAGCTCGAAAGCTGGATTGGGAACCTTGGGATAGCCGATATTAATCTCATAAAGTTTGTTCCCAACGTTTAGGACAGTCAAATCCTAGCAATATCCGCGGTACGAGTGTATACTTATTTTTGATTTATTACACGTATGATGATGTTCCAGGCACTGGATCGAATGCCCTGCTACGAACTCCAGACGGCCAGCAGTACGGCTGCGGGGGCTGGGGATATCTTCTAGGAGACGAAGGAGGTGGTAAGTACACTTTGTCATTGCGTAAAATAAGTTCTATAAGAAGAAGGAAGAAGACTTCGAACTCTTCTCGACTTGTCGGACGTGTTTAACACATTATAAGATAATGCTT
>DWJZ01010242.1:0-10233 GCA_018249125.1 Asbolis capucinus
GTTTTAAGCCATTTACAAATATATATATTTCAAAACTAAACAGATCTTAAGTATACTAACTTAAACCTTAAATTCTTCATCTTGTTCCCTCAAAATTACCTCAAATTTTCCTTGAAGAGACGATTTCTTGAAATATTCACAGTGGACATTTTTCACCTTTTATTCTCTACAAAGTTCAACTCAAAGCTCATTATAGCACTTGACAAGAGGTCAAGAGATTCAAATAGCAGTTACGTAGTGCCAAAAGATTTGAGAGTATAAAAATACAGCATTTAAAAGCTAGTACATAGCTTGTATTATTGTGAAATGTCATGAAGTTTGGGTATTATTTCATTCACTAATACTTTAATAAAAAGTTCGTAAAAATCGGGAATCGGGTCCCTTCTGAATGGAGAAGAATGAAGATATTTAAAGTTATTAGTGATCCCGTCTGCAGTTGAAATTCAACCTTTTTCATTTCGAAAATAAATTAGTCATTGACAGCACTGTAATTACCAAACTTCAGTAATTAAAATGTGTTTTCAATACATTTATATATATATATATATATAAGTCTACTGTACGTGTGTCATTGAACTATTCTTTAACGGCTGGACCGATTTGAATGTTTTTTTTTGTATGCGTTTGGGTGGCGCCACGGACGGCTTAGATTCACAAAACCCGGAAGATGGCGCTGTAGTCGGTATCTAGGTTATTTATCTATACTGCAACGTAATGGCTAATTTTGGTTTTGAAATACATATTTGTGTAAGTAAGTGGAGATTCAAAAGGTAAAAAAAAAATCTTGTGGTGCGAAGTTCATTTGGCCAGCTACTTTTTATATACAATGAAATTTTGCATGGAATTATGTTAATTAAAATCGTGTTAATCTTTAGAACTATGCAAAGACAATATATATTAAACACGCATGTAAAAATCTTCGCGCAATCCATTTATAAATTAGTTCTAGCAATAATATGATAGGTAAAAAATTCAGGACAGTGTATTGAATTATCAGAATCCATAAATTGAACAGAAATTTGTAAAGGGATGTTATATGTGCCTGTTCGATAAATGATATGTTATAAATGTTATGATAAAATCCGGATTGATATTTGACATCTTGGGGTAGAAAGGTCGTATGTGAAACTGAATTATGCATGCAGACTTATTCAGAATTTTTGGCTCTATTAATTGGTCTGTGTGACGCTTTCAAATTTATAAAAAAAAAGAGTTTATACGGCCCAGATGACTTCACTCCTAAGCCGAGGTTTTGTTGGCATGTATGGTGTAAGTACCAAAAAAAAATTTAACAAAGACTTACATCTAGTTACGATTTAATATAGTTTAAAAAAAAACAAATAATTATACGGCCGTATAAACCATTTAAAAAAAATAATTTGGTCATATATCAACGCTAAACAAAACAAAAATGCTGACAATAAAATAAAGTTTTTCATTGCAAAAAGCATAAAAAATAATCTATCTTAATAGGGTTAATAAGAACGAAAAAAATATGAACAACTTCTTTTTTTTTAATTTTGTTTTTTGTTCGTCCTGTAAAGTAGGGTTTTAAAAAAATATTTTTTAATTAGGGTTTATGGTTAATACGACCTTTGCAACCCAAGGTGGCGAACTGATTTACTACTCTTAGCAAAATATTTTTCCACAGAATATCCTGTACTGCTAATAATATAAAAGCGAGTTTGGATGCATGGATGGGTGTTTATGTCTCCTTCATGCAGAAATTACTAAACCGACCTGGATAAAATTTATCGCAGATATAGATTATAGTCTGGAATAACACATTTACTTTCTATCAATGTACCTACTATGTGAGTGAAGCCGCAGGTGAATTCTAGTTATTAATGTATATTAACGCGTGAAACAAACACTTTGTACTAAAATTACGCCTTTCTCGAAAATTACGCAGACACAGAAATGTGAAATTTGGCGCAGCTAAAGTTTGCACGGTGGAGGAGTGCAGAAACATCACACACACTACCATGCATTTAACAGGCACTGACGTTTGGCAATCTCTTTACTGTCAATAACAACTGAATTTGAACCGCTTCAGTTTTCATTAATAAGGATAAAAGCTGGTTTTAAAGGATGTTTGATAAGCACTGAATATTCGATCGATCCAGGAAATTTAGATGCAAAATAATAATCTTTATTATCTAAAAAACACGCTCATTGCTAATGTAGTCACAACCAATTCAATACGCATTATTTAAATTAACTCAAAAACCAACCCACAAATGTCGCAAAAATACATGGAACTATGCGACAAATACTAACTTTACAATAAAAAAAGAATCACAAAAATCCATGTACCCAATGAAAAGTTAATAACGAAAATTAAGAACAAGAAAAATACTAAGAACTGAAAACTCTTCAGATCGCATAAAGTTACATGAAACTACGTAACAAGGTAACGCTTTTGAATAAAAAATAATCATGAAAATCGATCCACACAAAAAGTAATGCAGCAAAAATGAAAAATAAAAATATTAAAGGCCCAGGCCTTTCAAAGGCCACGAAAAAGTTGTGTACTGGGCAATCAAAGTTGAAGATGAATGAACCTTTATAGTTTCGTACTTCTGTTCTATGACTTATGACGATCAAATAGACCCATTCAAGTTTCCTCGAGAAAACTTTCTTACAGAGCAAATGTCGTCACAGAGTAATTACTTCCATCGGTTACATCGCTAGATTCTCCATCGAGCGTCTCGATAACGATCAGTTCGACACTGAGCAATGGCAATTGATTTTATCTGAACAGTCTTGATAGTAAAAGAACCGAGTTTTCTGTGAAGTATCTCTTCTTTAAATTTCATTCAAATTTGATTTAAGAATAATGCTAAGCAGATCTGGAATTGCATCAGTATCTGCTGAATTAATTTAATACAAATTCAATTAGTCACTAGGTGTCTCCCTGGCGCAACAGATGAGAGGTTTTTAAACCTCTTGCGCATTTTTGAGTTCACTGTACAGGTGTATTTTGGAAACTGAATTATAGCAAGTTTTCTAGTTAATCTAGTTAGATTAATTAATTAAATTGTAGTAACAATGCCCCTTACAGTCCAATGCTGTTAGCAAATGAACAATTTCGGATTGACTAACAGCCAAAATGACATTTCTGTAACCGATAATACTTAGGTTAAAGATTTGAGGGTGCCTCATTTTATTTAAAATCACTAACAGAAATCATCTTGTGTGATTCTATAATATTATTTATAGATTCGCACATAATGCGATGAGGCAAATCAAAATAAGAGTTTTTCAAGTGCAGACCCTATAAGGGTACCATTTTTCATGGAATAGAAGAAACCCTAATAATACGTTTCTTTATTACGCCAAACTTTTCAAAATTATGAAAATTGTTGATAAGTTTCTAAATAGAAATTACGAAGTTTCACCCAAGACCGTCAGTCAGTAAGGAATCGAAAAAATAAAATGGTCGCAAACTTTCTGCCTCAGAATTTAGTTTTGTAATGGAAAGGTTTTGAAATATATTTAAAGAATTGTACGGTAATTTAATTGTACGGTAATTTAACGAAAATTGAGACTGAAAAGTTTCGGTCTGTTGGCTCAGCTGGATTGTACCTTTACGGTGCTCCAGGGCAAATTGTTGAAGAGATGTGCGCTTTAACATCGAAGACTTCATCGCCACTTACCACCAGGAAGGAACGTAATCAAGCGCTAACTTATTCATGGTAAAAAGATATGTGTGACACAAAATATTTGCTAACATAACTTGACGATTTCACCGAATAATAAGTTGATTTAATTTAATTACATGTTCCGTCCTTTGAGTCTCTAAATCGCCCTGTTGGAGCTAATTTCAATAGTCTTGGTTTGGAGTTACAGTGTTAAGGGTCTACATAATTAACACCGTCAATATCAAATACAACTTTATTAATGTAGTTTGCACCAGGCGTTTTGTCTACGGAAAATTGGACTTACAAGAGGGACTGATATAAAACCTTTCATCTTTTCTGCATTTTCCCGTTTTGAGGATTTATTTTCAAACAAATATTTAAACACTCAAGCTTTAATTACAGGGCCCTAATACTGAGAAACATATAAAATTTCATAACCGTTTTGTTGACCATTAAGGAATTCCCTTGACTGCAGCTAATCCTGAGCATAGCAGAAGATCATACTTATGACAAAAATGCATTGTCATCGGGACTACATCAGTATACAAAATTTCTGCTTCATAGTGTAAGAGGATGTAGGTCTAATTGAGCTTGCAAAATTTGACCCGTAACGACCCAAACGAATATACAAATATACACTGCAAGTTAAATAAAAGCTTGTAAAAATAATTCCTATTGCACCTCCACAAATAAACAGTGTGCATTTCATGATTTAGGCCCACAGCTTATTCATATGTATATTACTTTCTCTCCGTTCATCATTGCTACCCATAATAGTCTCTCACTGGGCTCAGGTATCAACTCACAACAGGATTATATACCATAAGCCACTATGCTCACTATGCAAATTAGTCCAATTCACACACCTGCGACAACTTTACGGAGAATTTTCGAGAGTATATATCTTTACGAAGTTTTCCTTCACCGTAGCAAGTCATCTGAGGTCGCGTCAACAGTAATTAAGAGCTAAAAATAAATTAATACTTAATTAATATTTAACAACGAACACAATTAATTAATTAAATAAAATTTTAAGTGTGTTATAAACCACTCAGTGCTATTATTTTAATGTAGGTACAAAATATATTTTAAAGAAATTTCATGAATAAAGTTGTGATATTATTTTAACGATATTAAACAGAGAACGTTATAAATGATTTTCCGACACAAGATTTTCATGGAAACCGCAGAATAAAACACAAAACTTGTTTAAACAAGATTATGGTTGCAGTCGAAAATATATTGTCATCTCAGTTGGCAATTTCGTTTATTCGGCTGTAAACAGTATTAATTTTCAATGGTATGCAACAAAAGAAAAAGCATTTAAATATTGAAGAGAATATTTACACGACTGCGTCAGGGAAGAAAGGAGTGTGTGTTAATAGTTTTAATGAATAAATGATAATGAATTAATTAATGAATATGTTAATGACAAGTAATTGACATCCACAACTGGTTTCATTCAAGTTTGATTCTAAATGTTTCTTCTAAATTATTCTAAGTGTTGGCATTTTTGTCAGAAGATGTGCTGAGGACTATATTTCGTCTTTTCTTCTCCTCTTTAAGTAAAGAGGTGCCGTAATTGGCACCTTTCCGAAACGGTGGTAAATTCCAAAATAAATATGTTCCTTAGTGTATTGAAAATACCTACATGAAATAAATTATTTTGACTTTTTTGGAGGGAACTACTATCTTTATATACATACATATATAATTCTACTCTACGTGTGTATGTAACTGTACTCCTAAACGGCTGGACCGATTTTAATGATTTTTTGTTTGCGTTTGGGTGGAGCCTAGCCTAACCTAGATGGTTTAGATTTACAAATCAGCCCAATAGATGGCGCTGTAGTCGGTATCTATTTTATTTATCTGCAATTAAATGGCTAATCTTGATGATGAAATATGAAGTTCAGGGCTGGATAGGTAGACATAAATAAATGAAAAAAAATCTTTTTTATTATATCTTCAATAATGAACAAATTTCATCCCCTATTTTGACTCTGTCTTCTTTTGCAAAAATGTAGCTTATGTTTTTTAATAGTAGGATTTACCACTTAGTACTTATCAGTCAGCCCTTTGCTATCCAATCGAAATAATAAACACGTATAAAAGAGTTTTGGAGCAGTGATAGACCAACGGTTTGAACGTTGGTCACTCAAATGAGACGTCCTGAATTCAAATCCTGCGCGAACTTCTAGTGCACAAAAAAGTTACGTATCTGCATATTACCAATTAGTATGAAGAATTAGCGTGAGAAAACATGCACTTCTGAGAGTTCCTCATAATGCTTATGAAGCTGTGTGAGGTCTACCAATCTGCACTTGGCCAGGGTGGTAGACCCGAGCCCAGCAGTGGGACAGTTATGCATAAATGAATCCCATTAGCATCAGAAGTATTTTTTCACCAATGTCTACTTCGCGTACAATCCTTGCTGCATTCCCGATGAAAAGTCGATTTCTATCTAATCGATTTCTGCATTTCATTGTAAACTCAAATCGATTCCAAGATTGCCCTAGTTGAACATAATAGGCGTGAACCGAGCTGATCTCAGCACGCTAATAACTAATCGCATGTCATAACCTTCTTATAATTTCTTGAATGTTATTATCAGCGAATAATTCAAAGGTTCCCAAACTTTTACTGATGTCACTGGACCCTCTTTTGGGTAATTTTTACCAACCTTTAACGCAATTAGAGTATTTTACGTGGAATTACGAAAACAAATTGTGAACCTTGATCGTTATTAATATTAGAAAACGAAAGTAACGGTCTATTTGTTTCTTATATTTTAACCCCTAAAGTCATGAACCGATTTGAATGAAACAAGAAACAGAAGAAGAATAGACCATGAGGACTCACATAGGCTACATTTTTCCGCGAAACAATACTTAAGGTGTTTGAAATAGGGCATGAAAGTTGTTGAGGATGCATTTTGTATACATGCACCAGATATTGTGCTGACCACGTAGGTTGAAGAGGAGGGGTTGAAGGTGAGGCAAAATGGGAGGGCTTGAAGAGTGGGATATATCCAATGGATCAGTCGTGAGGGAAATCCAGTTATTATAAGATTAACAGATCGTCGTTCAGTCATGGGTGACTACTAGGGGCCACCTAGACCACTGGGGGTCCACTTGGACCACTTAGGTCTACCTTGACCACTTTGAGAATCACTGGTCGACTTCTTATGATATAAATTAATTAATAGTTAATTAATCATTTTTCATTTCTTTCACAGTTTTCTTTAGGCTTCACTGGCATGATACAATAGAATAAGCCCTTGTAATTACGTTTTTATAATAAATCTCCATTTAACATTAGAATTTTTCAATTAAAACATCAATCAACTTTACATTCTGAATTATAACATAATTAAATATAAAAAATAAGCTTAGCGCTAATAGAAATAGTGTGGAATAATTACCTACATATATTTATTACTAGCTTTTCCTGCGACTTCGTTCGCATTGTACATCTCCTCGCCGAACCCAATAGTCAACACTAGAACTAGTACATGAATACGAAGTGTTATGTCTTCAATAATGGAGAATTTTCATACAAACTTTCGTCCCCTATTTCAAACCCTTCATGTCTTTTTTGAAGAAAAAGTGTAGGTAACCTATATTTCCTCAGGTTCTATTCTATCTCGGTACCAAGTTTCATCAAAATCGGTTCAGTAGTTTAGGCGTAAAAATGTAATAGATAATAATAATAAATATTTATTCAGGAAACAAACTTGTAGATAACAGTGAATTTGAATAATGATCCTGCATAAGTATAAAACTGTGTTGCAGCGACCAAAACTCTCCTTAAATGCTATTACACAAAGTTCCAACTGAGCAAACAATAAGGGAAACTTAACATAACTTAATGTAACAACATAATAGAAATAAAAAGAAACCAAGCTTATGCAATTGTAAATAATAATCGTGTGATTGATAGATAAATTGACAGAGTTATTTTCGCATTTATAATATTAATAAGGATAATATTCTAGACCAAATCGGGTAAGACAATACCTTTAATGAAGATGAAGTAGATAAATTGATACCTTGAAGAGGAGATAATGCTGCTTGGAATGAGAAAATTCAAAATCTACGGAAATTAATAATAATAATAACAAACTTTATTTCAGACCATATAATGTCATAAGAAATCAATAAAAATTTGACCTTATAACTATGTTAGTGTTAATGTTAGTAAATTGTCCAGAATTCAGTAAATTTGTTTCATGTCAAAGTATTAATAATAATATAACAATAATCAACAAACTTCAATTATAAAATAAATTATAATACAATTACAGATCACAATACTTGTCCCGTTGCAACTTTTGTCTAAAAATATTGCAAGGGACAATCTAGACGGGTTGAGATCATTCTTAGGATCCAGTTAGAGCTGGTGACCTTCTTCCACCGTATGGCGAAGAAGTCATCCACTCGCGCCTCAACAAACATGTTAGACGCACTACAGTATCGAGGCAACCACAACAGAATTCTAAAACTGTTACTGTACTGGACTCGCAGTACGTTGTAGGCACGTTGCGTGTACCTGACCCACAGGCTGCCCGAGTAGAACGACTTGTAATATGCCCCGAATGATAGTTATGTTTGTATAGTAAGAATTCCAGATCAGATTTCCACAGCTGGACTGATACAGACCTGGACTGATGCAACGTAATGACCTTGAATTTTAGTATGAAAAATTAGAATTAGAATCTCTGCCAAAGAAAAAACTTTCAGAGAACTCATTTAAAGTAAAATACAGTCCTGAGAATACTTTAAATAGTAAAATTTCAAATGTAAAATAGCTCCGAATACTGCGCCAGGGAGTATATTTGCGTTTTACACAAAATTACTTTTACCTAACACTGTAAGTTTTAAGGTAAAACACGATTTTAAAGTAAAACACAATGCTACTTATTGTATGTTTGTTTTATACCTTAATTTATACTTGTAGATTTACCTATGTTTCCTTCGTGGGAGGTGAATCGAATAAATGAAAAATGTTGTGAATCTCTGTATTACTTAATTATATCTGAAATATAATATAAAAGTATAATAATAATAAAATTAAAATCAAATATGCATTAACAGGCGTTTTTGGTTTTTATTTTTTTCGATCTAGTTACAAATGACAATACTATAGTTAAACCACAAAGCAAACAGAACCGGCTATCTTGCAGACAAACCATCCATCCATCCATCAGTCTTACGGGACATCCAACCCGCTCGACTGACGCATCTACAACGCAGGCGAAGCTGCGGTAGGAAACTAGTGAAATATAAAAACTTAAAACGTAGCTTATTGTCATGTTTCCAAAATCATTCTCTAGGAATTCTACGCTTTTTCCTAATTTGGCAAAAGGTAAAAAAATATTGTTTCGTCGGAGTGAATAATTACTATGTCTTTCCACTAACTAATGAAATCTACAAACGTCATTGCACCCTATAATGACGTTTGTACATCCACCCTTTGGTACCAGCGTCATTGGTACAATTATACATTGGTACGATGATACATTGGTGTGACGGACTCAGAATTATAAGACAAAATGAATTAAAATAGAAACTCTGCCAATACAGTCGATAAAGGTTCAGAGAGCGGACCTGAAGCTCCAGGCGCAGGCTTCTTAAGCCGATTCTTCCTCAAGGTATTTCACCACACGCTGCACTAATCACCACACACTTGAAAGGTTTATGTAGTTTGTTTTAGTAAGGACGAATGCCACTCCCGCGGGATACACACAGGAGTTAATACGATCTTGAGGATATTAACACGATAAAGCGATATTTGGCGGCAACGCGTGTTCACCACCGGCGCACGAGGGTCCAGCTTTTCTTCGTTCGGGCGTTATCGGCCGGCGGCAGGATTGCCGAGCTTGTATGCGAACCATTTGGCGGGATATTGAAAATACCCACGATTAGTGAACAATTGGTGCGGTGGTACATTTACACAATGGTACATTGATACAATGATTTTTGTACCAACTACGTTTTTTGTACATTTCATTTTTCAAATTTATAAATACTCGAATAAAAAAGTAATATTATTTTGCCTCAGTTAACTCAATATTATAGAAATTTAACCGCAGCTATTACAAGTACTCATGAACCGAACGTACCAGGGTGCAAATTGAATTTAATTATGCGGAACCTTCCCCACATCTAATCCAAGCGTGTTGAAAGGTAGGTCGATAATGTTATTATACATTACATATTTTCATTTTAAAATTATGTTTTCTCAAAAAAACTCAAATCATCAAGCCTAAGGTTAATAATTAAAAAAAAAAATCTTGAAGTATAATTTATAAATACTCTTTTAAAAACGAAAATGCTTGGTAATCCAGGTTTGAATAGAAGTTAGATTAATTTGAAAATGCATAGATGGCAGGGGATCTAGACACGCGGTAGCGAACAAGCCAATGTTCAATTATACTTTTCTATTAGGTTCTGTCTGCGAATTCGCCAGCGTCATGTATCAAAACGTAGCCTGTGTTACTACAGACTATAATCTATCTCTGTATGAAATTTAATCTGATTTCATCTAGCATATAGACGCGCACAACATCCCAAGGGAACCTAGAATC